>VYZU01064642.1:0-11809 GCA_013401355.1 Ceyx cyanopectus | reverse complement strand
TCTCAGGAACAGATCCAGGCGGGTCTTAAGTGTCTCCAGAGATGGAGACTCCACAACCCCCCTGGGCAGCCTGTTCCAGAGCTCTGGCACCCTCACTGAGAAAAAGTTCTTTCTTGTGTTGACCCTAAACCTCTTGTGCTCTAGCTTGCACCCATTGCCTCTCGTCCTGTCATTGGGCGACAATGAGAAAAGTCTGGCATACATCCTTCAGATGGAGATATTTTGAAGCCATATTTCCAAGGGTTAAACCACAGACGATAATAAAATGCATCAATATTTTTTAGTGATCAGTACATGTCTTCTGGTAGGAACAAATTTTTTGTCAGAAAGAGAGACAAAGACTGAAATTTCAGTCAGAAAGGCAGTTTCCCAGTACAAGGCTTCTTGTTATTCTGTAAACAACTGGGTTTTGTTACCAAAAATTTAAAAGTAACTACAGTTGGCGAAGGGAAGATAAATTATTTATCATCATCTCTATCATAGCAATATTAAATGCGCATATATGTTAATTACACCCTGTTCTTAACATCCACCATGAAATGCCAAATAGCTCAGCATAATAGTCTGGATTATCCTTGCATGCGTTCATAAAAGAATGAAGCCAATGATTTGGTTCACTTCCCACACTTATTAGGGAGGCTTAAGGTAGCATTAAGTGATGAACTCAACCAAATGCAAGGCATGACTAATGCACATAGAACCAATAATAAAATTTGGCCCATAAAGGTACAATTGCAAAACCATCAGCTTTGCTGCATCATGCACTGAGTAGATTTTGGAAAAACGAATCCTCTATGATGCTGAAAACCTCTGCTCAGCTTTTATCTGGCTTTAAAATAATCACTTACTGTTTAGACATATTTTCTAGTTTTGCACATTCTCAGGAAAGCAAGTTTTGACTGACTGAGCAATTCAGCAGCCAGTTCATGACCAGACCCAGAATGTAACTGTTCCTCAACAAAGATTTCCTATGGGGCTTGATGTACCAGACATACTTAGAAAATGCTTACAGCCATCCCAAATGGTTGTTCCTTCCAACTTAACAGAGGCATGACCTTCATTTTCTTTTTAATTCTAAATGGAGAATGTATTTTTTTTCCCCGTATTTGATCTAAAAGGCAGACTTCTGAACAAGTAAGATCTGTAACTCCTTTCTCTACATGGATCATTCAATCTCATCTGCTGTCTCTCATGAGTATGTCTTGTTATGTCAAATTATGCAAAAGGCGTATAGAGATGGTACTCTATCCTCTACTGACATTTTATTATCAGTGAAAATATCCATATTAATTGCAACAAGAAGAGTTTTTACTTAATAGAGTCTGACTCTGGACCACTGTATCAGTTTCACCCTCATGCATTTTATTTATCTGATCATTTTCTTCATGGAAATGATCAAATATTACTGAAATAAATTCTCTTAGAATAAAATTTTTCTATATTGTTCAAATTATACTCTTTACAAGACCAGTTCTATATATTGTTAATCATGTCCCTTGGGCCCAGAGAGGCATCTGAAGTGTTACGCCTTGATGCAAAACTGTAAAGCCTTCGGAGACCTACAAAAGCTGGGCTATAGGCACTCTTCAGACTGTTTGAGTCTACAGGCTGCAGTATTATTTTAGAAATTGTTATTTTGGACTTGCATCCAAACCCTGAATCCTACGTACCAACAGGTAGGTGGATAGGTGAAGACAACTGGGAGTACTTCCCACCAGCTTCAAAGTGCTAGCTCCAATCCAGAAACAATGTGGATGAGTGACTGTGTGCTTTACAGATTGCTACTGAAATATCATGCTGGCTTGGAGCCTGGGCAATGTGAACACTCAATTCTTCGTTTGTGGATCTCAGCTTTGGTCTTTTTGCCACCTTTAAAATAGAGATGAGCACTTCTGTGGTTTATAGAAATCATGAGTTAATGCATTCAAGATGATGCAACCCTTAAATACAAAGTATCTGAAAATCACGTGAATACTGGGTCTGCTCTTTCATTTTCACCTGTTGAACAAATTAAATATATAAAAATATGAATAGAATTACATTATTATACTTAAGAAAAAAAATATATAAACATACAAAAAGAAAGAAAACCAACCAGTCAAAGATCGAAAAGAAAATTAAAATTGTACTGAACTTTTAATTGCTTTAGTAAATAAGGTGAGAAATATTTTCCAGGATTATTCTCCGTTTGTATGGAGGCTGTATAGTTGCCACAGAGACTGTGAACACGGGTGAAATAAAGGACGGGAGAGGGAATTTCTCCTCTGAATTTTCAAAGGAATCTGCAATTAATATCTAGGTTAGACACGCAGTTGGGGCGCGGATGAAGCCTGTGAACTCCCAGCCGTAACCCCAGGGGCCCGCTTCCCAGAAGCGCTGCGGGGACCCGCCGGGGACGGGACCGTACGGAGGGCGGTGGCGGCCGCGGTGCTCCGCCGGCCACAGACCCTCCGCGGGCAGACCCTCCGCCCCGGGGAGCGCTTCCGCGGCCAGCGGCGGCAAGAGCGACGTTAGTATCTACGTACACAAACACATATAGAGAAACGCAGTCCAGAGTAGCGGCACACGGGCTGTGTGGGGCTGCTGCTTCAAGGCAGGAGAGGGGGTAGGAATTACAGCGCGGCACGAAGCGGTTTTAAAAATAGCGTGCGGGCGGCTGGGAGGTGCGGCACGCAGCCCCACGGCGGGCGGCGCGGGGCGGGAGCGCGGCTCGGCCCGGCCCGGCCCGGCTCGGGGAGTTGCTCGGCTGCCTTGTAAGGAGCGCGGCAGCCACAGGGCCCGGCGCCCTCCCCCGCTCCCCGCCCCGACTTTCCCCCGATGCCGGCAGGGAGGCGAGGCAGGAGCCGGGAGCGATCTGCCCGTCTCCAACTCACTCCGCTTCTTTCCTTCTCTTCCTTCAGGAGCCCCCACCCCGCTTGCCTCTCTCCTCCTCTTTCTGCTCTGCAATCAGGGGAATAAATCAGGGAAGAGCGCACACACACACACACACGCACACACACGCATACACACACGCACACGGAGTGAGCGGGGATCTGTTACAAAAGTAGCCCTGATGGCGGCAGATCAGATGAAGCTGGAGCTGCTACTGGAGTAGCAGAGAGTAGAGTATCTCTCTCTCTTCTCTATTTCTCCTCTTCCCCCTCTCCACCCACAGATCTCCATCGTTTCTCCTCCTCCTTCCCACCCTCGGCCGCGCTCCCGCTTCTCCGCACATATCTGGGCAGCGCCTCCCGCGAGGGGGCGGGTGGGGGGGGAGCGGAGGAGGCTTTAAAAAACAACAGCCCCCCCCACGCCACCGCACACACACTAATTCAATTTATTATTATTGTCGTCTCGCCGACTTGGAGAAGGGGGGATCGATCTTCGATCAGGAAGATGGCTGCTGGCTGGCTGCTAGTCTTTAGCCTGACACTTTTCCAGTCCCTGGTGATGAACCACTCCTCGGAGGGACCTTTCCCTTCTGCCACCACGTAAGTGCCCGCGGAGTGCGGGGGGTCCGGGGTTGGGGGCTCGGCCGGGCCGGGGTTTCGCCGCTGTGCCGGGGAGAGCGCGGCGCCGGCGAAAATACAAAGGGAAATACAAAGTAAGTCCGGGCGGAAAGTGGCGGTGAGGTAAAACTGCAGGATTTCGGCTGGTTTTATTTTATTTTTTTTTTCTCGGGAAAGAGTAACGGTAGCAGAGGGTCCCTCCGGGGCGGCCGCTGGGAGGAGGGGAGCGTGCCCCGGTCACGGCCGCCGGCGGTACTTTTGAGGTAAATGCTCAGAGCTCCACTCCAGCGCAGCTCCCAGCTCTAAATATACCCGGCAGTTCAGCCTGCTGAGAGGAAAGTTTCGAGTTACACAGAGCCCGCCCCCTCCTCCCACAAAGGTTATTTCAGCCTGGCTGGACTTTTCACACTATTTTAAAAAATACCAATTAAAACTTTCGCAATTTTATTGCAGTTCGGGCAAAAAAAGCAGCGGATTTTCTTGCCTCTCTGCGGCCGGCACGTGAAACAGGCAGGCGAGCACCGCTCTTGAGTTTGGAGCCTGTGCTTCAGCTCACTCCCACCTGGATTTGTTCCAGTGCACACCACGAATATTTTGACAGTTGCGGGGTTTGTTTTGTGTCCGTGGTTGTTGGTGGTGGGGGGTGTGTGTGCGCACGCGTGTGCCACCCCGGAGGGGTTTTAGCTTAAAGCAACACAACTAAAGAACTGTTTCTTCAGCGTTGGCCTTGCAAATCCTTACTTCTCAAAAATCACCTTGGAGAGAGCAGATGGATGCTGCCGTTGTGAGCAGCTCTATGTTTTGCGTGGCCGTAAAATAGAAATCTTTAAAGCACCGCATACTTATTAGCATGAAAGTGTTGCCAAGAGCAGTGCAAAGAACACATAATGAAAGCATGCGGTAAGAGAAAGGCAAAAATAAACCCATACATCATGTTGGAGATTCGCTTACAAATTGGAAAGAAAAAAAAAGCAAAACAAAACACAAGAAAACACTACGGACTCATGACCGTGTTTTGTTTTCTGTTTCCTTTTGCCCCCTCTATCTCACCCCAGTTTATTTTCTTTTTGTTTGGGTGTGTGTGTGTTTGTTTTTGGGTTTTTTGTTTATTTTTTTAGGAAGCGTTACTTTAGCCCCTGAATCTAGGTTAAAGCTACCAGTAGGTAACTTTTAAGTGGATGACTCACTTTAATGCATTTTACATAAGAAAAAGAGTGCTAATGGTAGTCTTCCCTATTGTTTACCGCGGAGTAGAATTTATTGCCTCGTTGGTCCTGTGCAGAAGGATGAGTTTACAGCAATTACCAGCAGTGCATTTTCACCAATTAGTACTGCTGGTAGATTGTTATAATTGGATTGAGTTCTGAGTTTCGGTTCCATTATGAAAGACTCAAAAGGATGCTCGCACTGTTCAATGAAAGAAAGGAATACAAAGATAAGTGTAAAATAACCACTCAATATTTTCTAAGTTGAATAAATACAGCTTTTCATTGAAAGGAAAATTATCTTTTAAAATATTCTCGTGATACAGTTTATAAAGACGTGCCATGTAGAACGAAGTGACAAAATACAAAGGGAGGGCTTTTTAAGTCAGAGCTTTTCTTGTGTTTGAGCTCCTGCATGAACTGTTTCCGATTGAGCTGCTCAGGTTATCACACACAACTAACCACAGTTTATCTTCTGCATAGATTGTTTTCTAGTTTTAGAAGAGAAAGAAGTACGGAACCTAATGAAATTAAAATAATACTGTATAAAAAGAATATTGTATGCTTTCAAATGGAAGCCTAGTAGCGTAACATTACTTGGTATTTCCTTAAAACTGTTTTTTCCTTCTGTCCATGTTTTCTAGTTCTTTTTAGAATTTACCTTTATTGACACTCATCATAATAAAAATTGTCAGCAGGGAAGCATTAGGCAATGTAACTATAATTACAACTATACCCGTGATTAAGTAATTGAGCATATGATGTTGGTCAGCAGAATTTCCATGTTCTACATGATCTACTTGCTGTTGACTTTCTTTTTTCTCATTATTATTCCATTGAAATATTGTAGAAACAATCTATAGCGCCTGTCCATCCTTCCTAGTAATGTTTCTCATTTGAAATGAAATCAAAGTGCAAATAAGGCTGAGTTTGTTTAGAAGAAGCACAACAGGTTGATGCAGAGAGAGCTGCTCTGAAAAAAGTAATGATGTAACAGGTGAAGGAGAAAATTTTTGGATTCTTTTGAAGATTTGACAGCAGTGTTTTGTTTCTTACTATAGATTACAAATGGGGAAGAACAAGGAGAAGTGATGCAAAAACCCTTAATGTGAATGATTTCAAATTTTAATAATATTAAAAATAGGAAAAAAACACAGGAGAAAGAGAATAAAGGAAAGAAATGATATTAATAATTGAAGAACTGAAGATCTGCTGATTCAATGTTCTTAGCTACCTTCTTTCTCCTCATTAATTTTAGTCTCTTTTTATCTTAAAAAGTTGGTCTGAGGAAGCAGTATTTCCCAGCTGTTGTGTTAAATAAATGTGCATATTCAGGGCTACAGAGTTCATTATTTCATCAACAACTCATTACTGTATAATCACTTTTCCTTCAGTCATCTGTTCCTTCTACATCAGTAAATATTTTAACATGTGCTTTTCCTGAAACATTCTGAAGTCCTTATCAACAATACAGTAGCATGCAAGTATGAAATATTTTTATTTAAAAATGCTGAAGGTTTAAGCAATGTCTGTTTGATAGAATTTCGGGCGTTTGATCAATTTTAATTCTCTGACAAGGCAAAAAGGCTCTGGTATAGAGAATTGCAGATGAAGGATTGGGGTCTATGAAGTGGGAACTATAATATTTCATTGCAAACCCAAGCAAGTGGTATCATCACGTTTGTTGTTTCCTTTGTTGGAATATTTCACCACACATATTAAATGCTTCACTTTAATGAAATGTTGAAGTATAGCAGTAATTATATCTTGATCTTTAGTTATAAGGCTTAGTTACTAATTGATAATATCAGGTTAAATGATATAATTTTCATTGTATCATCTCTTAGGGATCCGTTATGTGTTGATCCAGGTTATCATGCCCTTACTATTAACATAGCAATACTAAATACTTCAATTATACATGCAGCACAGCAGAGATTTTTCACTTCCATTGTTGTATGTGGTACTCCTCTCACTATAACCTCACTGCTGCTAACACAGTATGCTGAGCACTTCTTTCCTTGTATCCATAAATATTTACTTACCATCTGCAACTAGACAGACTCAAGAAAATATAGTATTAAGTAAATATAATTTGTTTGTTTTCTGATAAAGGTAACATAACACTGTTCCTTTATACTGCAGCAAAAACCAGTCTTGAGTTTAAAAAATGTTCACTTCTGAAGTATACTTTTGACTTAGGATACCTAAGCAGTGTTGATATTTTTACTGATAGTGAGCAGTGATACAAAGACGTATCTACTGCTTTGTGATGATAAACCTATCTTTACTGATTAAAAAAGAAAAAACAACCAAGAAAACAAACCAGATATTTTAATGTTGATAAATCTGATGAAGCCTTTCACTATCAATGGTACTGTTTCTGTAATTACATTTATCTGGATACAGCATAATGTCTGATTTTATTTTCTCTAATTTTCCTCCCCCACTCATTTTCTCTCTTTCCTTTATCTTTCCATTATCTTTTATCCTTTTTTTTTTCCTGCCCAATCACCTGTATGTAGAGATGAAACTATATGTTATATTCAAGACAGATCTGATACATAAATTGGCGTCAACCATCTGAGGATAAAAATAATGTACAGAGGATAAAAATAATATACATATGAACACATATATATTAATATTTATGTATGCGGTCAGGAAATTTTTAGAAAATAAGTTGTGCACTCCTATTTTCTATTTGCATGAATCATCCTCACTGTTTCGGTGTCATTAGGACAACTCAGGCAAGTCTATCTGAGTCACAGGAATTAGGGCTTGCACAACTGGGACATTTGTATTTTTGGTTTCTGCACATGGACCTAACAAGTGTTCCTCTTGCTGGGGCTGGAGCTGGGCTGGGTACACAGCGTCGCTTTCCATACCAGATCGGGGACCCAGTGTAGGCAGAAGATGTTTATGATGTGTTCTTTTCGTCTGTTTCTACTGTCAGACTTGGGGATTTTGACACCTCTCATATACATATAATCCCATTTTTAGCAGAAAATCTGTGATAGAAGAATGCCAAGTTTATTGCTGATGTTAATTAGAAAAGACAGCTGCATTAATGGATGTAAAGTATCAGGCTTCTTCACATCTGAAAACTGTATTTTCCAATCTTTTTAAAAATCTTCATTATTAGGGAAAAAATAACCAGCTGAAGTGTACCTCCGTGTCAGCGAATTTGAAAGAAAGCCAGAAGATGTAATTTACTGAGACTCAGGGAAGTGCAATATCACCTCTTAGTGTTTTCTCAGCAGCACATGTCTGAATGCTGAGCATTACACAAGATGTATAAACCACTGATATTTTGGAAGTATCACTCCAATCCATTCTTCTAGTAGAAACATACTTTAAGATAAGTGTGAAACAGCTTGTTGATTGGTGTTGGTTCCTTTATGTGAAGTGTCTCTGTACATGAGGTGATGATAAATGCAAATAATTTGGATCCACAAAGCATTTTTCTATTTTACATATTTTATGATGTAATTTGTAAATGCTTTTTTTTTTAAATTTTTTTTTTTTCTTTTTGGCTTTGTTTCCCCCTTAGTCATTTATGCTGGGGCCTCCAAATTAATTCTATAGATTTGCATTTTATTAAGTATGAATATTCAGCTGAAAACATCAAACCAGATACTGATCATAAGAGACGAGATTTCATTGAAATAATCAGCATTGTAGAGGTTCTTGCCATCTTTCATTTTGCAGTGATGCTATTTTCAGAACTGCATTGCTCATACCCTGCAAAATGATTTTATCCAAGAATTCAGCTGCTAGAAAGAGAGCTGGAGCTTGGCAACACATTAGTCTGAAATGTATTCATTGTTAAATAGAAGGCCTGTTGTACACATCTTAAAAATATTTATTTAGCAGAGCATTTTAAATTGACGAAGCACGGTCAGATTATTATTACTTTAATCTTTTGTAACAAAGAAACAAACCAGACTATAGTTGCCCACTGATAACTGGGATCTCACGTGTTTGTACTTCTTTCCTCTCTTCTGAGAGGATCCTTTATGTGAGGTAGTGTTGTCCTCTAGACAATGTTTGATGTAAAGCTCTCAAGACAGGTTGCAGTTTAGGAGCATCTTAGTAGTTTAAGACAAAGTGACTCATTCACTCTGCTATTGGTCATAGCAGAAGGAGAATTGGGACCCAGAGAGATTGGTACTTCTTTGCAGCACATGTGCAAGCTTTTGATCCCTGTGTGCCTGGGGTGCATGTTGTGCTTGATAGAATGACAGCTCAGTGGGCTCCATGTCCTGCTAAAACACTGAAAATACACAGGACTCATGAAGGACAAAAGAATTACGGCCTTTCTGCCCCCACCCCTGGACACCCCCTGTGTGTTGTGTCTTAGAACACTCTTAGCCCAGTCCTGCATCTGCTTTTCATTCCATCTACAGCTGCTGCAAGACAGGTATCAATGAATACTTAAATGATTTGCATTTGAGATTATAGGTCTGATTTATTTCTCATTCCCACTATTAAATAGCCTGATCCCACTCATCTTTTCTCAAATGCATGTTGGGCAATGTTGTGTAGGATCAAGCCAAGAGCTGGATTTTGCATCAGATGGGACACTGCTTACTGCAGCAAATTGGTCATTGCTGTTAAGGAGCGTTGTGATTTTTCTTTCCCTCCAGAGTTCCAATAACAGAGAACCTAAATGATATTGTTTGCACAATATGATTTTCACTCACATTTAAGGTCCAAATGTGTAACATTGATAGTGAAATCACTCATGATTGCTTTGTACTATGGTGATGTTCATGGCTTAGAAGTTCTCAATTTAGGGCCAGGCTATGCTCCTTGTGTCCTGAAATTAAAAAGTCCCATTGCTCTTCTCAGAAAAAAAAAATAAAGAATCAGTATAAAAGTGAATTTTCGAAATATGCCTCAGCACTTTTCAATAGCTAAAAATTAATGACGTATGCCTGCAGCTATTCAGCTCAAGAGGGATTTGTCTTTTCCTTCTCCAGTGCTTTCCAAACCATTTTTTGACCTACTCTGCTTCTAAGCAAGCTCAACGTTTCACACCTTCCTTCCTCTCAGACTTAAGTTTTCAGGGTGAAATGTAAAATATACTCCCTCTTTCACAGGCACACTCTGGCAAGTGTGTGGCTCACTGTTTGGTAATGTTACACTAATGATTTTAGGAAAAGGACCACATTTGTTCACTCCCTACACCACCTTTCTCTGCATGCCTACAGCACACTGATGACAAAGAATGGGATTTCTGTTCCTTGTATAGTTTTTGCTATTTATTTACAAAGATTCTAACAAGTTTATGAAAAACATTGACATTATTTTGCATCAACAAATCAGCAAGCTTTTGCAGTTAATTACAGTAATTCAAAATCAGACTTTTTTTTTTTAATGAGGCAGGCCTGAAATACCTCTAGAGTATGAATGTGAAGTTATAATATTGCTGACTATTATAAAAAATACGTTATTGAAGTTTTCACTGTCTTTTAAAATTTCATTCTCATTCCTTCTCATCTGAGAATTGATCAGGACAAGAAGTATAATCTAACTTTTTAACAGATATTCTATATAGTTATTTCAACATTTTTCATTTCTGAAATTTCCTGTTTCTCCAGAGCTGTGAATGTTGAGCCAGGAATGCAGAGAGCTGAGTATTTTATATGAAGAATGTGTCCTATGGATCATATGGGCTAACACACTTTTTTTTTCACAGCAATCATTATCTTAAACATGGAGGTATATACTGGATCAGTGGTCCTTTTTTCAGGCCTCATGAATATAAAGCTTCAGTCGGGTTGCTGAGAAAAGACAATTTATCCATTATATTCATTTCTGATTCATTTTTGACCTGATTTGTGAATAAGAACGTGAAGGAGTTGCTGAGTCCACAGTCTAGTTTTTGTAGCAATCAGGTGATAGATTATTTTCATTTTTATTTAAAGGAGAAAAGATAGACTCAGTTCATCAAAACAATTTTCTAACTCATGTGCTTCTATTTCCCTTTTGCAGCTTCCCACTAGATTGGTCTAAAAGCTTAAAACATTCTCCAGCAACATAATGTTTTCCTCCCTTACCTTTACTGGTTTTTAATTATATTTTGCTTTTAAGTAGGCGTAAAAATAACATTGTAAAAGTTGTCTGGGTAAAGGCAGCAGGACTAAGGCCTAAATTAAGGCATGCCATTTTTCTCAATTGTCACTTCTAGCACCATGCTGTGTTTTTCTTTCTGCACTAAGGTAGTCTTAAACAAGTAAAAGGGAAGTTTTCTTTGTTCTTGAACTGAGTAAAAATTTGCCACACCAGGTTTGTGTTCACTCTTGGTTAGAAATTCAAGCCTTTTTCACAGGAATAGGGGATGAGTCATAGGGGCTTTTCTGTCTAAGATTATTAAGTGAAGCATTTTGCAGTCTGATCTGGAAGAATCATGCTTATTGAGACCACAGGAAGGAGGAGAATAATGAAGAGGTGACTGGAAGAATGAATTATAAAGTTTTTACTATTCCTTTTTTCCATTCTTACAGGTGAATAACTTATTCCCACACATGTAGATCCAATATCCCATTAGACCAGTCAAAATATTGAGGAATAGGTTCAACAGTCCATTAAAAGGCAAGTTTTAATTTATGGTAGTCTGATATGGACTAATGGGAAAATTAGTTTGCTTTGTAAGTGGCTGAATGAACCCACACAGTCATCATTTTCCTCCAGTATGGATTTGAATAGTCTATTTGTTAGAGGTCTTGTGGATCCTAAAAACATCTCTATACTTGGAGGCAAAACTCTTTACCTGGGGAGTGCTCTGCCCTTTGAGATACTTGATACCCTGTTTTGTGAGTTTCATCCAGAAATGTGGTATTTTCTCATGCAGCTATTAATGCAGATGTTGCTTTTTTTTTAATGTATAATTATATCCTTTTACATGTGGATATAACAAACCCATTAGATGTTTTTCAAGTACTGGATAAAGTATGTACATGTAGGAAAGAGTGGCAAGAGAAGATGCAGGTTGAGCAAAGTGATCAGTGAGCCTTCTTGCACCATCATCTTCTGTGTAAAGTTCTCCTTTGTTACAACAGTAAGTCAAAGAATCATAGACTGAGTCAGAAGGGACCATAAAGATCATCT
>VYZU01064641.1:56038-70795 GCA_013401355.1 Ceyx cyanopectus | reverse complement strand
AAAGAAAAAAAGAAAGAAAAGGCAGAATTAGTATAGAAAAATTAGCATTTTCAATTGCATCTATGAAGCAAAACATGAATGCTGACTGGAAATCAGAAATAATCAGTTGTGAGGATGTGGTTTGAGCCATGTGCAGAGTTTGTGCTTTATTCCATTTGTTCTCACTGCACTGATGGCTATTTAGTAATGTCAGAAGTGTTGGGATTAGACTTGACATGATTGAGGGGGAGGAAGAGGATTGTGTTTCTTGAGATGCTCTGTGGGAGGAGAAGGATTATGCATGTGCCTTATGTAATGAGGAAGAGGCTGGAGAATTTAAATGTCTACGAGGAGGAGGTGGGAGGATTAGCTTTTGATGTAGAGGCAAGGGAACAGCCCTGGTCCTGATTCCCAGAGAAGCGAATCAGAAATACAAAATTATCTTTGTGTACATCCCATTTTGTATATTAAAGGGTGGGGAGGTTTGTTTGGATTCTTTTCTGAGGTGGAAAACAGCTGCATTATGGGAGAGGCAGGAAGGGGGTGGTCTGGGGAGTCTAGATTCTGCTGGTGTGTTAAGTGAGGGCTTACACCAGAGGACCTGGGAGAGGCTGGAGTTGTGACTTGAGCTACATGGAATACTGTTCATTAAGGATTAGATATCTTCATGGTCCTCCAACAGAACAGGGAGGAGGTAGGGAAGTCCAAAACCCTTGATGTAGGTGAGGTTTGGCTGCTGTAGTGATGCTCTCTGATGAGGGGCGACATGAGCCCGGACACTTTTATATTCTCTTTATTTTTGCCAAATGCTTCTTAGACTATAATAACATCTAATTATGAAATTCAGGTGTTTCATAGTGCTTTTTACTCACAGATTTCAGAATATCAAAGAGGTAAATTTTAAAGAGTCAGAGTCGACTTGCACGTTCACGGGGCAGTAGATTTAATAGGCCTGTCACACTGTCAGGTCTACCCTGCATCAGTAACCATGCCTTGAAGATCACATACCATGTGTGCTTGAATGGATTCTCCCTTTCTCTTGGACTTGGCCCTGCTTGGGACATGGGAAAAGGAATCTCAGGTCAGGCTCACCTCCACTTCATCACTTAGTCTGGATTATTTAGAGAATCTCCACAAGAGTCTATGTTGGTGTTTGTGGAAGCCAAACAAAGCCTTAAGAGATGTGCATCATAAAAGGAAGTGTCTTCAGTGTTTTCAAGTATCTGATTTTTGTGGTTTGGACCCAGGTTTGGAATTGTTTGTATTTTCTGCATAAAGCAGCAATACTCAGAGTGAAGAAGTTGTGGAAGATGCTTATTTAAAGATTGGGAGAATTTACCCCATTGACTTTGTGAAGCAGCAATGGTACTTGGATTTCTGGAAGTGCTATCAAAAGTAAATCAAATGTTAGTGCATCATTTATGTATGTCAGAGCAGGTGTCATAAGTAGTGAGGTCCAAGGTAAGGTCAGTGCTGGAACAAAGAGATGATAAAGCTCACCATGCACCTTTTAAAGCCTGTGGATTTGCCATAGCTTTGTTTTCCTGTGCCATTGTTTTTTTCCAGCTGAATCATTTCTGATTCTTCATCCACTATTAAAAAAAAAAAATACAAAAGGTTTCAATATACAGTAGTTAATTACTATATTAGAGCTCTAATGAAATTCTTGGAGACTCTGCACAGTATGATGTCCATGCCAAGAGGGACAGATCCCATTATTAAGTGAATACATGTTCTTGTCAAGTTAACTTATCTGCGTCTTACTCACATGAAATATTCCTCATCTCTTGCTTCTTGACACACGTGACTGATAAATGTTTTAAAGGCACATTTAACATTGATATTTTTGTCATATGAAATGACAATAGTTTCAGTAGTTCCCAGATTTTATTTTTATAGGAAGTGACACGTTATGTGATGGCAGACTCCCCAGACTACACACACAATGGTAGGAATAGATATCATATCAAAACTTTGTGTAATTCAAACCCAGACTTCTAATATTTCACCTCTATGTGAGTAGTTAGAGTGGTAATGTTACAACACATCTCTCCAATACCTTGAACATGCAGAATAGTCCTCACTCAGGTTGCCTCTATCAGCAGTTCATTTTTCTTTGAGACATTTAAAGAAGAGGAACTTCTTTCTTTTCTTTTTTTTTTTTTTTTNTTTTTTTTTTTTTTTTTTTTTTTTGGTAATCAATTAATCTGAAAAGAGAGATACAGTAGAAATTTAGCCAGATTTTTACCAAGTCATTTGCAGATTTAACTGACATGTTATTTAGATTTTATTAATTCTACACTTCTTATCACACACCTGTCACAGTCATACATGAATTTTTTGTTCTAATTTTTAGATAAAACTTCTAAGTCCTTGCTGTATATGTGGACCAGTCTGTCTTAGTGTTACTCTTGAGAGAACTTTTGTATTCACAAACCAGTAATTTTGCTTTCACATTGAAATAGATGGGAACAATTTTTCGGCTTCACCTTAGAGTTCCATTAGATCAGATGTCTCCAGGAATTACGTGTGTGTGTGTGTGTGTAGCTTAATGACAGAGAAATTCATCTGAAGGAGCTTTGTGTTGGCCTCATTATTCATTCCATATTAAGGCTCTATATTATACCATGTCAACACTTAGTCTGACTTTGACCTGATTCAGCTTAGCACTTAAACACTTGGCTAACTTTAAAGAACTTTAATAAGCACTTATTCAAATATTTAAAGCTATGCACTTGCTGAATATAGGCCTGTTTATGTTGCAACTTAAAACTAATACAATCTTTAACAAGTATGTTATGCTGGCAGAAAGCAGATGGATTCAAATGTATGGTAGCTACATCTATATCAGAATAGGCATCTTCATTTGGAAACACTACAAAGTTATGCAGAGCAGCCAAATGTCTTGATGATGGCCATGATAAGTGTGAAGAAATAGTTCATGCAGTTAGAATAGTGTATAGACTCAGTTAAAAATGTACTAATGTGCTTTGATGCTTCATTTTCACTTTTTACATGAATCATAAAGCAAACTTTGGACTTAAATGGCTGTTCAGAGCTGCCAGAAATTGCTCTGTTTTGTTTATGATGGTTCATAGTGCTGACCAAAGCATCAGCAAGAATTGTATATAATGGTTTGAGGGGTTATTTACTAAGCTGGTCTTTTCCTGTGCTGTTAGCTCTTCAGGCTTTTGGGGTATATTTCATATGTTCCTATGTGAGTCAGTTTGAAAGACGTTTTATCTCCAAAGTTAATATTCTTCAGACTGTCAATGTATAAAATACATTGTCTTTCAAACTGATGACACAAGACCAAATAAGCTGACCTTACTATTGTGAGTAAACACGTGGCAATTCTGTCATGGACAAGTGAAGCAGTTTGTTGTTTATATGCAGTATTTATGCAGTGAAATGTCCTCATAGGTGAGGAAGAGCTACAGACATCTCTTAGGAACCAGTGAGAATTTAGCTAAGGACTTGAGTCCTTTTTGGTTTTGCCTTTTTCTTATCTTAGGCAAGAATGTTGGAGAAATTAATGGTTATCTTTTGCTGGTCAGCTTCACTTCTTGGTTTTCATTGAAAGTAAAAAGCCTGCATCACTTCTGTTTCTGCTGGGTCAAGCTAAAGGCTAGTCACGAGGGCTACACAGATTGAAATGCTGCTGACATGACTGTGAAAGTTGAAGTACAGGCCTATTGTACTTTTCAATAACCTTTAAAAAAAACCACCCTTTGTTCTTGTATTATTCTGAATCAAAATGAAGGAAAAAAAAAAAAAGAAAAAAAGAAGCTTAAAGAATTTTCACTTAAAAGAAAAATAAAATAAAGCACCCACCCTCCCAGAAGTCAAATCTAACCTTGAACAAAGGACACGAGTATGGAGTAGTTCATAACCCAGAGTTTAACACATCCCCCAAGACATATAGACTTGTGGTTCAGGGTTCAGATCTGGAGCAGAGGTTTGAACTTGCAGCTTGGCTAACTGTTCCATCTTGCTGGCCTACNCTTTTTCTTATCTTAGGCAAGAATGTTGGAGAAATTAATGGTTATCTTTTGCTGGTCAGCTTCACTTCTTGGTTTTCATTGAAAGTAAAAAGCCTGCATCACTTCTGTTTCTGCTGGGTCAAGCTAAAGGCTAGTCACGAGGGCTACACAGATTGAAATGCTGCTGACATGACTGTGAAAGTTGAAGTACAGGCCTATTGTACTTTTCAATAACCTTTAAAAAAAACCACCCTTTGTTCTTGTATTATTCTGAATCAAAATGAAGGAAAAAAAAAAAAAGAAAAAAAGAAGCTTAAAGAATTTTCACTTAAAAGAAAAATAAAATAAAGCACCCACCCTCCCAGAAGTCAAATCTAACCTTGAACAAAGGACACGAGTATGGAGTAGTTCATAACCCAGAGTTTAACACATCCCCCAAGACATATAGACTTGTGGTTCAGGGTTCAGATCTGGAGCAGAGGTTTGAACTTGCAGCTTGGCTAACTGTTCCATCTTGCTGGCCTACTGTGGGGGGTGTTTTTTGAGTGGGTTTTTTCCATTTGTTTGGGGGGTTTTTTCTTCATCTTGGTTATTCTGGGCTTGAGAATTTTGCTATTGAAAATAGCCAGGTTCCAATAAAAGCATTTTCAATTAAAACACATTTAACTGAAAAAGTCAGAGTAAATAGTATTGCTGGGTAAATTCTGGTTGGTGTACCCAATACAGTGCTGAGATGGGATATAGAAAAGTGTCAGCAAGTGAATAAGTAAATTGTTTTAGCCTTTGAGGAGCAAACTCTTGCCCCCACTGGAATCCCTTGAACTCCACTTGAAGGGGAAGGGATCTGTACTAGCCAACTGCCTTGCAAGGCTGGCATCTGCAAGTGGAATTTTTGCTGTAGGGAAAAATCAGCACTAGAAACTAACTGGAGACCTTTGATTTTATTTTTTTTTAATTTATTGTTAAAGTTCCATGGATCTTTTTGCTACTTATTTCTGTTGATTTTATTTGGAAGAAAGTACTTTCCCTGTTTCTCCCCTGTATTTTGTTGAAGAGCTGTCCCACAGAGCAATGTGAGGTGGCTCAGGTTTCAATGGGAGAGATCTGCTGATTTTTTCAGGAGCAGTCTTGCTAATTCCATGAACCAAAGCACACTGAAAGAGGGGAAGCATTTCCACAGCCTCCTGTCCTCCTTCTATCAAAGGCTCCATCCTGTTTTGCTGTTCTTTACAAGTGATGATAATCCTGCCTTACAGCAGTACGGTGTCAACTGTCTGGGGGTGTAAAGCTGTTTCTTTACCATTTGTTTGAACAGAGTCTCACATGGTGAGGCCCTGGTTTTGGTTGAAGACTCTTAAAATGGAATGAAATACAAATGATATCCAGGAGTAGCAGTTTACTTTCCTGTTATAATACCTGTGAAATTGCTGGACCAAACTGGGAGCTATGGCATGGCTGCCTTAATTTATGACAGACTAAATCAGAAGCTTTTCCTTTCCTTTTTCACTTATCCTTTCCTTCTTCCTTTCCCCCTTCCCTTCCAATATTTCTTTATTGAAATAAATTTTTGCCATACTCAACTTTTTTTAGTGTTGTTTTTTGAACCCATTGTTCTTTTTTTTTCAAGAGGAGCATTTCACATGAGGTCCCTATTCAAAATGAATATGTATGATAAGACAAATTGTTTCAACACTTGCTTGCAAGGCCAATAAAAAGAGATGCTGTAGTGCAAATTAGCCTTGCAAATGCTCTCTAAAAAGCTAATAACATTTTTCCCCCTAAAGGATAGTTCCCAGCCATAAGGAGAGTTTCTCTTTCATGTTCATTTGCTACACAGATTTATAAAATGATCCCAAATCCTTGCATAGGCTGTGAGGGATTGTGGCTTTGAACTGCTGAATTGGAAAAGCTATTAATGGAAGAGGAAAAGTTTTCAATTTCAGTCAGATTGGGTCAGGATGGTATAAACTCAGCCCTCCAAGTTTTGGTGTAAGATGGAAGGCTCTTTCTTCTTTGTTGATAATTTTCATAGTAAGATTCACAAGGTTTTCTGTTTAAAGGCATGAAATGAGATGATAAAAATGTAAGGAAAGATCATTAGCATATTCACTGCTTTATTTTATTTTATTTTTTTTCAAGTAAAAACAGTAATTTTAATTCGCTTTCTGGGGAACATAGTATAATTGGAAACTTTTCACAGAACTGTGAGGCAAGTGGTCAAAACATTCAGAGAAAAGGTTCAACTGTTCAGCACTGGAGCTTGTCCTCCGTGCAGGCCGAGGGCAGTGCCAGGAGCAGGTGTTCCCCGACAGCTCTGTGCACTGCCACATGGTATTTGCCAGTTCTCTAAAACCCAGGGCAGCATCAAGAGGCAGCCCCACAGTCATTCTTAGCCTGTCAGTAATTGGGGGTGGGATGCCTAACCCCCAAGATGTGCTCCAAGCCCTGAAAAACCCCTGTAATTCTTCCCCCCAGGGATGTTTTCCATCTACACGTGCTTCTGCTTTTTAATTGGGCCTGTGGTGGCTCAGTGATTGGAAAGGACCAGAAATCAGAACACGGCCAAATTACTTCTCCATGCCATTTTGACAGAAGGCTTTCACAAAAATTGAACAGTAAATAACTCCTGTGAAATTGCATCTTGTATTTACTGCTTTTAGGGATGGTGGGATAAGTGATTAACTGAAAGCCAAGTAAGCTGAATTTGTGTGTTTATGCAAAGAAAAAAACTTCCTGCAGCACTGCTCTTCACACCCTGGGTAGACCAGGAGGGTGACTCTGTCCTCAAATAGAGTGGCTGTTCGCAGCCCTTTTCTTCCCAGCCTCTGTACGTGGCTGTGAAACGCACGGACAGCTAAGCGCTGGGATTGGAGCACCGACTGGTTTTGTACAGGCTCCCAGACACACAGTAGAACAACTCATTGGCTTCTGGCTTCTCTTGGATTGTGAGTGGCACAGAAGATTTGCCTGGAAAAGGCTCCCTGGCCTTACCTCGCAGACCCTGACTGACAGAATAGTAGGTGCTGTTTCCACTCTCTTAACTGTTCATGACATCCTTTTGAAGAGGAACATGTGTAGTGCTGTATTCTGAGAGAGCCAGCTCTGTCACCTTCCCCTTGTTTCCTTTCTGCTGTTCATCTGGTAACTGGCTATTTATCGCTTTTATTATCTTTGTAATTGCACCTGAGAAAGCCTGTGGCAGGTATGACCTGTGCCTCTGGGCTCTCACTGGGGTTTCTCCTCCTGCAGCCCGAAAACCACAACCCCTCTCCCCAGAATAGCAATCCCTAAACGCAGATAACTCTCAGAAGCCTGGTGCTGCTGTACAGTCAATTTTGTTTGCAAGCTTGTCTTAGGACCAGCTCTCAGTGTGGGAAGAAGCAGGGAGTGGGGAGATGGAGAGAGAGAGTTGTTGCAACATATTTTAACATATGTGCTTTAGGCCCCTTGGTGGACTCCCTCTCGGGAAGAGGGGAGGGAGCGTGCCCCTGAGCAGTTGGTTGGATTTGCTTGTTTCTATAGCAGCCTGAACGAGGAAAATCATGTTTTAACACTAATATATTCAACCAAAAAAACCCCCTAACAATTACAGGAAAAGTCTTTTTTGTTATTATTAAAGAAATTGCATTAAAGATGAATGAGCATATATTGGAATAATTATGTTTTAAGGTGTGTAACATTAAAAGGTACTGAATGGAATATCAACTGTTTTGTAGGAACAGTAATAATGAGATTTCTGTCACCTAATCTTACAATAATTGGGTTATTACTATGCAAATTAAGATATTACTTAAAAAAAAAGAGGAGGCAAGACAGATCCTTGAGGCAGCCATTTACCTATCCTTAAAGCTATGCTGTCGATACTCTTTAGGCTGAAGATCATTTTTTAAACAATTTAGAGATGCTAATTCATTATTTTTTCACCTGTGTTTCCTACTAGAATGTTTTTCATTCTCCCCAGGTAGCACATCAGGAGTGGTTGGGTTTTATATATTTTTTAGTCTCTTATGTATTCCTTTAGGAATAATTAGATCAAATAACTATGATTATTACCTTTTTGTCCCCTTTCTTTTAAACAAAATTATGATTTGTGTGTTATGCCTGAGATTTTTACAGCAGGATCACAGAGAATATACATAAATTATTTTTATCCTTCTTTCCCTTTAGCAGAGAATTATTGAGCAGGTTGTTACAATTTTCTTGATTTCCATTAGTTATTAAAGTTTACTTACTGTCCAGTTATTGGCCTGGAAGAATAATTGAGGAGCACTCAGCTTTTTCATTTTGAGACTTTGATAGTTTTTACTGGCTGTGCCAGAGGCCTGATGGCATTTGTTCTGTCCCTGGTGGTTAGAGTTCATATTCAAGATGCTGATAGGAATTGCCTCGTTTGGGTGTGAGTCTGAGTTCCCTTGTAATGCTGACCCTGTAGGAATGGTGGTGGTGGGAGAAGAGGTGATGAGAAGGGTTTCTGCAGCCTCAGCCTCTGCACCCTGCAGGCTGCTGTTGGCTAAGGTGGCTCAGCTCAGGCTGAGGTGGCTTTGGCCAGACCAGCTGCACTCAGGCTGCACATCCCCCAGGAACTTCAGAGCACTTGGAACTCCCCCTGACTGCAGCCTTCCCATCCAGTTGTACGTGTCAGGGGTACATGTGTCTGACTGCATGCATCCAGGAGTTGACTTCCTCTGTCAGCAGTTTACCTGGGAAGGCAAAGCCAAGATTTAGTGGTTGGACTTCAGGCAATTAGATCATGTCAGTTCTTTGCAAACCCTCTCCCTTGGTCATCTTTTGAGTGAGTTTGTGGTGACGCTTGCTTCATTTTTTTTTCTCACTGTTCTCTCACTCTATTGAATCTTGGTTCTGATTACACTTAGTTTTAACATTTTCAGATCTTTATCTTTTTTTTCTTTTTTTTTTTTAATTTTTAATGTATGTCTCCCAAGAGCAGTGGAGGACTATAGTGAGATAGAACAGGCACAGAATTACCACTTCAGGTCTTACACCAGCACAGGCAGCAGCATCCTCTGTGGCTTTCTGCAAGCAATTTAATCTCTCCTCATTTTCTGTCTTTAGTAGCAGTGGAATGTAAGCACACCTAAAATTCACCTATGCTATGGGCAGTTAAAAGAAATTACATTACCTCACTATTTTCCTACTTATATTATGGGGTGAATAACAGCATCCTGAGAACATATTTATTGATTAAAACCCATAAATGAATCAGGGCTTTTAAGGTGATTTGTTTCATGAATTAGTAACAAGTTTATGAATGATGCTGAGTAATTTTATTAAAATGTACCTTGATAACTCTATAGATTTTGCAACACTGAAATATTTTTTATTATTTATGTCAGCAGTTGTGAAGTGCTTCCTGTGAAAGGGGAGGGCATTTATGGGATACAAGTTACTGTCAATTCATACCTCATGCCACCATAACTCCCCTGGAGCTCATGCTGCCTGCATCATTTGTAAAGGAGGAAGCTTAGTAAAAGCTGTGAACTTCCACAGTGTCCTTGAACACAAAAACAACTACTTGCACATTAACAGTGTTATGGGGTCACATTTACATGGTTCATGGTATCTGCCACCCCTCCAAAGGAAAGCTGTTTAGCAATCAGGGATTCACAAACTGATGAAGTCCTTTTATTGACATTTAACTGACAATTTCTCCCATGTTCAGTTAATTCTTCCTTGATTAACAGCTCTGGAATGGCCCTAGTGGAACCCATGTTACTTGACTTAATAATCAGGAAGAGTCTGTTTAGCTGGGTGTGTCTGAAAAAAAGGACTTGTAACCTTGGTTTAGATCTGGATCACAACAACATAGAGAGAAAGAAAATTCCCCAGAGTAGAAATAACAAGAAAAAAGATGTCCAAAAAAAAAAGAGACCTGTGCAATTTCTTCCCAGGAGGGCCATGTAAAACCCTCACTTGGTGACGCTGAAGCCTTTTCTGCACCATTGTTTCCAGGTGAGGTATGCTTGAACTAGCTGCAGTGAAATAAATTACACTAAACTGTTTGGGGTTTTTTTTCCAGAATTCACAGTTTAAATAAATAAATAAATAAATAAATGTATCATTTTGAAGCTCAAAAAAGATATTTTTGTTTAAGATTTCAGTTTAACATGTGCTGATATGGCCCTGGTGATTGCTGGTGGTTGCCAGGAAGTTCTTCAAGAAATCTGCAAAATATCTAGTATGTGTAACAGACAGGAGAGCTGGAAAAATTGTCTGAAAGTCCACAGTTTTTTATTTCATTTTCTCTTTTCTCCAGAAGGAGTTTAGACCATTTAGATAAGATGTGTGAAGCTTAACTTCTCTCTTTATACCCATTTGAACAAAACCTCTGAGCCTTTAGTTGTTCCCTTGCAGATACAGCTTGAGAGCAGGCTGAACTCCTGAGCAGGAGGTGCATGGCAGAATTTGATGAATGAAAAAAATAAGTTTTCCTTAGGCAGGAACTGAAATTTAAGCAGCTATTTAACATGTTTGGGTTAATACTGCAGCTATATTCCACAGTGTGGAACACCTATAGGATGGATGGCAGCAGATAAGGAGGCTGCAGAACCTGTTCAGGTACTTAAATTTGTTATCGGTCTTCTTGGTTTAATGTACTATTAAAAATGTCATATATCATTTGACCGTCACTGCTAGGTAGGAGGTGTAAATATGGTGTATAAGCAGCTAAACTTGTTGGTGGGTAGCTTTGCCATCCAGATGGAAGCAGTGGTGTTTCATTGATTTGTTCTGTTCAAACTGAAATGATTTTTCTAGGTCATGTGTTGAGAAGTTTACATACTGAGTCTAGAAGCGCTCTGTGATCTTTTCTAATGCCTTTGACTGTAGATATTTGGCAATTTCATTAGATAAATTATAGTCAGTCTCTTTTTAAAGGCAGGTGGAAAAAAAAAAAAAAAAATAAATGTTCTGTCCCATCAGTGTGTCTGAAGTTACTGCTGCTGAGTCTTCAGGAACAGATGGAAAATGGTTGAAATAGTTGTAAGCAAAACTGGCTGAAATGGGTGTTTAGATAGAGCAAGATTGGTTGGGAGTGAGGTGTGGGACTCACGGTACAGAGGTGCTGTTGGGGGAGCCCTCCTCACTCTCTGCAGCCCCTGCCAGGCCAGTGCAGAGAGGCTGGTGCTGGGCTCTGCTCACAGGGCAGCAGTGACGGGCCCAGAGGGGATGGATTCAGCTGCTCCAGGGGAGGGGAAACTGGGCAGCAGGGAAAAAATTTTCCCTGAAAGGGTGGTCAGAACCTGGCACAGGCTGCCCAGGGAGGGGACTGAGTCACCATCCTTGGGTGTGTTCCAGGGTGCTTTGGATGTGGGTTTGAGGAATGGTTTAGGGGTGAACTCTGCAGAGCAGGGTTAATGGTTGGACTAGATGATCCCAAGGGGCTTTTCCAGCCAGAATGATTGTGTGATCTAATTGAAGCTATCATTCTCAATGGTACATAATACAGAACTATAATGCAAATAATTGCTCAGACACTACAGAAACATTAAATGTATACAGTGTTTTATGGAACATAGCAATTTATAAGAATGTAGTAGCTGTTAGTGTGAAGGTAGCTAGGGAAACCCTGTAATTATTTAGGATATTATATTAATAGATACAGTATTAAGCTGAGAGGCACCTCTAAGTAATTAATTTTTATTTTACTTTTTCCTGTTTTTTCTGGCTTTCCTCTTTTCTATCCTTTCGTATTTCTCATTTTAAACTAATTTTAAACAGTCATCTCTTTCCTTTCTCATTTACTGGTAGGTGATTTCACCCTCTGATGTGATAGCAGGCAGATAGATGGCTCTCCCCACAGATAATCTTTAATGCTGTTCTGTCACTTGGCCACTGAGCAGTGTTGCAGCAGTAGGGCAGTTGAACTCACTGTGTGAAAAGTATTAATGTACTTGGCCTCTTCTGGTGTAAAGTTTGTGATTCCAGGCTTGCTCATGAATGTGCTTTTTCCCAGGAGACTGCAAAACACTTGCTGAGGCACCAGGTCAGCTGTTAAAAGCTAATTCTCAAAAGGGTTCAGCTCTCAGTCCATATGTGGATAACCTGTAAGTGGGAGTAATTTAGACATTTAGTCAGGAAAAAAAACAACAAAACAAACAACAAAAAACCCCACCAAAAAAACATGCTACAAATCTAATGAAGATGATGTTGTAGATTTATGATGCATTGTTTTTATGTGTGGTCGAAGATGATGATACCTCGTATCAAAAGAAAGATAGATGTGCAGGTGTAGGTGTTTATAGACTTCAACTTGAATTAATGCAATGCCCTTATTTTAATCTTAGCATCCGATTGCAAATATTAATGACTGAGGTAGGGCAACATGGTTCCAACTGGAAAGGCTTTGTGAATAGGAAGTATCTGTGTTGGGTGATGTATGAGGAATGATTCCTCAGCAAAAGCAGTAGTGAGGATTAGAATTAGTGTGGTAAGTGTGGTGAATTAGAAGTCCCAGTTCTGTTTGTTGATTGGGGATTTTGTCCTTCTCCCCACTTCATGAAACTGACTCCTTCTTTTCAGTGTTTATGCAAAACTTATTTCAGTTTCAAGTTGTCTGATTTAATGTCCCTGCTGTTTCCCTTGGAGTTGAGGCTTTGAATTAAGCTCAAACCCCAGAATGAATTTCAGCTGAAATCATGTTTCCACCAAAACCCATAAATTGGCCCAGGTTCACTACATTTGGCCTGGATACACCAAAAACGTACAGAATTTTTACTGAAATTTCCTATAAAACTGAACTTAGAGTTCTTTATACCCTGACATGCTACTTTCAGGCTTGACTGTAGTCACCAAAGTTTGGAACTTCTCTTTAGGATCTCTGATAAGTTTTAGGAGCACAGGAGCATTGTTTTGGTTTCTTAAAATTGCCTGAGCTGGCCTGAAATTTTTATCTGAAGTTCCTCTCTCTTTCTTGCATGAGTTGCTAGAACATAATAAGCAGAAAAACACACCTTGTGACAGAAAGTGAGCTCTTCTCAAATGTCTCTCTGGACCACTCCAGATTTCTGCATAGGTATGCTGATTTTTTGTGGTGTTGTTTGTTTGTTTGTTTGTTTTTCCTCTATTTAATGTGAGGGGAGCATGAGGGTTAATAACATGAACAGTAGTATAATCTCCTGGGAACTCATTTGTTATAATTTTGGTATGTGAGGATCACTTTCTGTGGTGTTTGATTTTTGACATCTCCCCCTCAAAAAGTCATTTGTAACCTGGCTGATGGTATTTTTTTTTATAAACATTCCATGAGAAATGTTGCACAAAGATGTATGTATAACATACATACATCTCCGTGTGTATAACCAGTTGCTGCTTTATTTCTCACAAGCTGTGTGAAATGCTTTGAAGGCATAAAGAGTCAGATCTTTACTTTTAAACAGCTTTCCCCTTTTGATAGTGCTTCTGCACCCAGGAGTCACACTTCTGTTTGTGAGCCCAGCTTCTCTGGTTTCATTTTGGTTAGGCCTGTGACTTGAATTGTCAAGACCTCTACCTCTGAACTGGGAGCCACTGGGTCAGGCAGTTTGTGTTCTGCTCTGGAAAATTTCTGGCATTTGAGTGATTACATTCAGTTTGCTTATGATATCTTCTTTGACTTCAAGTGTGGAGCTGATAACATCAGTGTGGAACAGCCACAATCTTTGTTTATAATGAGTGACTTGGGATGGTGAACTTGGCCTTCTCCATCTCTGTGCATGACTGGAGGAAGCTCTGCATCCCTGGTTGGGTTGTAATAGGAAACATCCTTTGTGGTGTGTGTTTCAGGTTGCTCTTACTGTTTTGTTTCAGAAAATGTTCATTTATATCTTTACAGCATCTTCCCACTGGGGATACCATGTGTTCCTAGGTGCCTTTTTTTCCTCTTTGCTGTGACAAAATTGGCTTGACAAATGTTGGTAGGGGTTTTCTTTGGCAGTAGTTCAGTAGATGATAGTGCATTACAGTCCAAACTTAAATCTTTAATCCCAAACCATATTTCACATAGGAATTAGTTCCATTTTAATTTGAACTTTCTTAAAAGAGGGGTATTTTTTTTCCAAAATGTTCTTCAAACAAGAGAAACAACTTAGAATTCCAACGGGATTTGCAGTTTTAAAAAGGTGAATATCATAATTTATTCTCACAAGACATCACTATCCAAACCTTGCCCAATATTTGCTGTTGGATAGAAACAACAGCCTAAATCAGTACTGAAATCTTCCTCCTGACCCCTGTGCCTCTATCACATTAGTGACTGTCATTTCTGTAACATCTTTTTGTGGCGCTGAATATCCAGGCAATTTACAAACATGTGCCTTGATTCCTCAGAGAAATCTGCAGTTAGTCAGGTTGAAATTTGTCTGGGGCCGTGCAGGTTAATAACTTGATTCCTTCCAAAGGTGTCACCGTTTTAATGACCGCAGCCCTGTGCACCTTGGAGACTCTGGTGTGGAGCTCAGAACCTCTGGCTGCAGGGTGCCCAACTCCTGCAGCCTGGGGGATGGAGAAAACCTCTTGAATTAGTCCTGCTTTCTGCAGGACCTGGGGGGGGTTGGGGACTGGTTTCTTTCCTCCTATCTTGAGAGGCCATCCATCTTTCCATACTTGCCTATCCTGAGATGGGTCTTTGGGAGATGCAGGTGGGTCAGATATCTCAGTATGTTTGTGTGATTGGGTTTTTGTTTGTTTGTTTGGGGTTTTTTTGGTTGATTGTTTTGTTTTGGGTTGGGGTTTTTTTGGTGTGGGTCTGGTTTTGGTTTTGATTACATAACATATATAAAAATGCTCAGAGCACTGGGGA
>VYZU01064641.1:35530-54560 GCA_013401355.1 Ceyx cyanopectus | reverse complement strand
AAAAAAAAAACCTCTTTCATTATTCTTTTCTCAACTCAGCATTAGTAACCAAACACTTGCATACATCAAACAAGTAATTATTTAAATACTAAATATTAAAACCATGCTAAAATTAATACTTTAGTCATACAACTTTGGAACTTTCAACTCCAAACTATAGCTCTATTAATGTAGGTTACCTTGAGAAGTTCAAGTCCTGCACGAATAGCAGTATCAGGACTTACACCCTCCTCTTCATCATCAGCTGTCCCCTCTATGGATTTATTCATTAGTTTTACTAGTGCACTGAAATAAGATTCAGAAAGAAAAAGGCAGATTAATGTGACAGTGTACAATGCAAAAGGCTTGAGATGTGAGCAAGATTATGGTAAAAACCAAGTAAAAGAAAGGCAACAGTCCACTGAAGGGAGCTGGTTGTGGTTTTTGTTGTGGTTTTGTCTGTGTGTTTTGTTTTTTAATGTTTTGCTTCTTTGCCTTTTGTGTGTGTGTGTGTGTTTTTGTTGGTTTGATTGGTTTTGTTTTGGGTTGGGGTTTTTTTGGTGTGGGTCTGGTTTTGGTTTTGATTTTTTAAAATTTTTTTTTCATTACAAAAAAGTGTTGGGAGAGGGGAAAAATATGCAACCACAAGACTTCCAGAACTGAGTTTTGGGCAGTAATTTACTAGTTGGGCTTTATCCTAATATTTCAAAGGTTTGATGATTTTAAATTAGCAGAAAGACAGGGATGTTTGAGCCCTGGCGATTCTGAAAATAACTCTTTATGCAGATGAGCATGACATGTGCATGCTACAATTCACCACTGTCTAACTCCAGATGTCAAGTACTCCACTGTTACCAGTGCATAGGTCTGAAATATGTTTGTGCATAATGTAAACTTGGTTTTACAACCCCTCACATTTAGGCTGATTATAGGAGCTGAACTACGTCTGTGTACTTTTTGCATGACTTCTTGTTCAGTACAGTACCAAAAAAGATTGCTAAAAGGGCTATTTCATTCATTGATTTTGTGGTTTAAGAGATTAGGCTTTAAAAGAAATTAGTCTCATTGTAACATGTAGGACTTCTTTGTTTCATTATGACAGATGTATATTTTATATGGAGGTATTAAGACACTTAATGTATTTAAACAGCATTCAAGGGTATCCTTGAATTGGGCCTTAAATCTTAAGTAGATTTAAGGCCCAATTCAAGGATACCCAATAAGTAGAGTCAAGTAAGTAAACTATTCCAGATACCAAAGGGGGGGAAAGTGCTAGTAATTGAACGTGTACAACAATTACATCCAAGATAGTACATTTAATGTTTACATTCTTCTGCTAACTTACTGTATTCTGCATTCATGAGCCATTCATAGATAGCTGTGTATTTATCCAGCTAACTAGTAAAGCAAACGTGCAATTTATGAGATTTCGGTTTGGTTGAAATCATTACAACAAAGATGGAATTTTATCCTATATATGCAAGTAGAGTATATTAGTGTAACTGCTCTTACAGAATATTCTCATATGAACTATACTGTAAAATGTCACAGTAAAATGTGGCTGCAAGGCTATTTGAAATTAGTTATTTAGGTAATACAAATATTATTTTATGAGGTTTATCCATTTATCAGTACTTCCCAATTCTGGTGTACCCTAGAGAAATGCCTTAGCAGTAGAGACAAATATATATGTACAAATCAGTCTCTCATGGGGGAGAAGTCAGAATTTCATCTGCTCCTGAGAAGAGTTACTTTGGTGTCTTCTGTCAGTATGATTGTATTTTTTATAAGTACTATATTTTTAATACACTTTTTATTTTGGCAATTTAGTACAAAATACAGATAAAAGGGAGAAATTGGTACAGTGCTTGTCACTTTGATTATAAGAAAACCTGTCACCCGTGCTTGAGCTATTGTCTTAAAATACTAAAGAATCTCTCATTAAAAATAAAATACTTTTAGCCTCAATATTGCAGTTTATAATAGTTCTACTTCATAGCTTTTGGGGTTGTAGATAAGACTTTTGCCAAGAATATTCTGTTTTGTTTCTAATTCTGTCTTGGGCTAAGCAACCCCAGCTCTGTGGTGGGAGCTGGTACTGCTGAGCTCTCTGAAGCATCAGGCCCTTCAGTAGGTGACACAGCCCTTGGTGCTGGCACAATAGGAGCTTGATTTGAAAGTGCATGTCATGAAGCAGTCTTAGGCTTTTCTATTAACAGAAGCTTTGCAAAAAGCCAAGCCCAAGAAACCCCAGCTGATCATTCCCTTCTCTGGTTTGGGCACACTGGGCATTGAGCACTTGAGCATTTGTTCTTTCTCCTGCAATAACTTTTCCTCTTGGAAAGCTCCTGAAGATTGCTCCCTGTGTTTGGTGCAGTGGATTCGTAATGCTGTGGCCAAGGCATTTCCAAAGCAGGTTTTGGGCTAGCTGTAGGCAAGCAGCCCTGGGATGTGTTGCAGGGCTCTAGGCACACATCAGCTGAACACTTGCAGTGGTGTTAGCCATTGCTTTCGATTGCCCAGACTGTATGTTTATTTTGACATGTTATTTACCATCAACAATTGCTGCATTTAAAATAAAAAATATATGTAGTTCTTCATGAGCAGTTGTTCATAAAATGTTTGGGGTTAATTCGAGGCTTGCAGGACTTGTGTGGGTGTGAGGATTTAAATGCCAAACTATGGTTGAGGGGACTAGGCCCTTGCTTGCCCTAAGGAATGCCCTTGGCCCTTACTAAGCATTGCTTTGTTTCTCCTCTCTACAAAGTGGTTGGAATCTGCAGGGTTAATTTTTTTGTTTTGTTGAAAGTTCACTAATTGGGGAAAAAAAAAGTCAGCAAATAACATTCTCTTGACCTTTTGAAATCTGACTGTTTTGAGTCCTTGCAGTGGTGGGGGAGTGGAAGGCCAGAGAGTGAGCAGTTGTTGTGGTGGCAGCAGGAAGGGTTAATCGGCCTTGCCAGCCTGAACAATGGAGATGGGGGCAGCTTTAAACGAAATGAGCTGAATATTTCATTCGGCCACTCAGCTGCCTGCTCCAATTGCCTCCCTTGCTAAAACGAGAGCTTAATCTAAAGTGACAACAACATCAGTTTCTATGTGCTCCAGTCACACAGAACATGACTTCCTTAACATAAACACTATTTACATGGACCGTCTGGATATAGCAGGGAACGGGGAGCGTGCCCAGCTAAGACAGAGGCTACAATGAAGGACGAATAACAGGCAGCTGAGAATTAACATTGGCAAATGAAAGCCTGACCCTCAGAGGGCATGTCCCTGTTACATTTTCAAGCGAGAAAGCCTTGCACTGGTAACCTTACTTCCAGTAAAGACTATATAATTTAAAAGAAAATAGTACCTTTTCAGTTTAGATACTTAACCAAATGCATTATGTTTGACCCATTTTCCTACTCTTTGTGACACCAGACGAAGCACCCCCAGCTGCAATTACCAGTCACTCAAATGGCTGTAACTGAGAAGCCTCCCAGTCCTTGAGCTCCAACATCCACGTAGCTCCTGCTTTTGGGCACGGAAGGGGAGATGCTGCTGGGCAGAGGCAGGGGTTCCAGCCCAGCGCCCACCCTGGTGCCATCAGGATGAAACCTCTGCTGTGTGAAGAAGCTGTCTCTGGAGCTGGGAGCTGCTGTGCTGCTGCTGAGACATTGGCCATGAGTGCCCAGAGCCAGGCTTCTTTCCCCAGGCTCCCTGCAGGAGTTCAGGGCTTATCTCCCTGCTCCACCGCGGAGCTCTGACCAGACTAGGGGACTCTGGACAGGGTTGGCCTCTCCTCGCACCCCTGTACCTAGAAGGCTGTGTTGTTTATTCCAGCAGTATCCTAGATTGCAGTCACTCTCTTCTGGGGTTGTTTTGTTCTCAGGGAGATTAAATTTTTAATTTAAATTTTATTTTTATTATTTTATTTATATAATAAAAATAATATTTATTTATATTCATTATTTTATTTTTATAAAATTTTATTTTTTAAATCAGGAGATTTAAAAATTTTTGTTTTGTTTTTTTGCTAGGCCATGGACTTTTAGGCCACTGGAAGATTTAGGCATTCATACTCCTCTGTGTTGTCAAACATTTTAAAACGGAAGGTTTATCTTGGAAAATTCCAGATAATTCATTGGGGAGGGAATGGGCGAGAGATGGAGCAGGGGGAATTTGGGGTAATGTGTTGCTTACCATGGTTAGGCCCAGGAGAGGTTAAGTGCAGCTTCATCTGCCCTGGTTTGGATGCTGTGCTTTGGCCTTGCTCCCAAAGGTACCTGTGCTCTTCCCCTCTTCCTTGTGATGATGGATGCTGGGGCTACCCAGGCAGCAGCATGGGCATGTCCATGAACTTGCACTGCCCCAGTCAGTCTGGCAGTCCTGCTATTCCCTCCTTTCCTCATTCCTGAGCAGCATGACACTACAGAAGCTAGATCTTCACACCCTGCAGTTAGCCTCAAGAAACAGGGCAGGGTTGTGTGTTTTTACACAGTCTTGTTCTCCATCATATAGATAAATACATGCCCTTCTTTTGCATCAAGAAAGGGCAGTTGTTCTGGCCCACTGATGAAATAGTTTCTTTCCCATCACTGGTCTAAGAGCAGAATTTACAAAAAATTACTGATCCTGAAATTTTTTTAGTCTTGTTGGAACATTTGCTATTCTGAAAATTCAAAACATGCTGGTACTTATAGCATCATTTAATATTTACTCTTTTATTACTGAATGTAAAGCTATCAAAATTTAGGAGGTTTGTGAAGTGGAGAAAAATGAATAATTGCATCAAAATGAGAGGTCCAGTGACTATAATCCTGTAGCTGATATACTGAGCAGTTCTTTTTTCATATTAAAGAGTAATTACTGTTGCCAAGTGAAGTGGACTTTTGTGGCACTTTTTAAAATATGCTGCAGTTAACTTTGAGCTGCTGTAGCTTCACTCTAAAGAAGGAACACAGATCACTTATGGTGTCAATACAAGACTTAAAATAGTAGCCAAAATCTGTGCTTTTTGATTTTGACTACCATCTTCCCTTTTCCCTCACATTTAGTTCCAGAAGCAGAGTGTAAGCAGTCACAGATTTACAGAATTACAGATGTATTCCTTACACCACCAGAAAACAAGGTCTTCTGTTCTTGAGATGCAATGCACTGGCACTGGTTCAAGAACTAACACCTCTTCAAAGAGAGCAGTCACTAAAATCAGCTCATCACTGAAGTGCAAGGGAAAAAGACAAGACAGAAACTGGACTTTGGGGATTGTTAAGGGTCATCAGAACATAATACCACAAAGTCACCTTGCTTAGGTAAGGATACTGACCATCAGCTGGGAGTGATAGATTCCCAGAGGAACTGCAGGATATAAGTTTATATTCTTGCCATTTTGTGGGATAGTCCTCACAGCTTCAACAGAGGGGTTGGTGATCAGTTGATTAAATTGATTTCCTTAAAAGGCCAGCAAGTACTATTCATGCCATAAATAGCTCCCATACTTCCAGCCCTGGAAACAGGCACCATGCCTATCTGCCTTTGGCTGGGGTCTAACTGTAGTTAGATACCAGATGAATTTCAGGATATGCCTGTCTCCTCACTGACTTTTTTTTTTTTTTGCCACCTTCTTAAAAAAAAAAAATAGAATGTATGGGAAATAAACCAGCAAGAAATGTGTTTCTGTACAGCTGGATAGGCATTTAGCCTTATTCCAAGTAACTGGAAGGCTCAGCAAAGTTCTTTGTTTTTTAGTGAGGTTTATCTGGGTGCATCCACTTATCACTTCCAGACCAAGACTCCTTTTCATCTGTGTTGCAAACAAGACTCTGATTTGGCCACCTTGTGGGATGGCTGTTAGGAAAGGCTGGACTCCTTTCTGGAGAGGTGTGACCTCAGGTGCTTCAAAGGAAAATAGAAGAGTTGTGAGAACGTGAGCTTCAGGCTCCTTGCCCTCATCTTGGGGCCCAAAGGGTATGGATCAGGGGCTGCTAACCCCTGGCAGCTCTGTAGGCAGGGAAGAGGTGCCATACTGGACTTTGTGTTGGAGAGTAGCTCTTGGATGGTAATACCAGTGATATATTAAAAAAAAAATAAATTAAATAAAATCTCCTTTTCTGAGGATTACTAATCTGTCCATTAGATGTACGCTTATTACATAGTTATTAAACCTAATGAATGTATTTTTTAGCATGCAATAATTATCTAATTAAATATAAAGCATTAGATTAAGTAGGCCAGCTCTCATACTAAAATGCTGTCTATTACAAGTAGATTTATAGAGGATTAGCAACTACATAATAGAACCGTATCTATTTCATGATTGTTAATCCTCAATGAATGTTTTTAATAATTAATTGGCACTTAACTAAAGGATTATGTTCATTGTGATGGAGTTTATGAAGCAATAGAATGCTTTCTGTGGACAATTAAGTGCCAAAGGGAATATCCCTATGATATGGCTAAATAACTGGGAGTGGGGGGGATAGGGACAACACCAAAAAATAAATCCCAGAACAAACTGGGGGGGGNGGAGGGGGGCGCGGGGGGGGGGGGGGGGGGAACCTTGAAATCTCTTTGTGGATGCAAGAATTTTAATACAACCATGAAGCTTTCTGGTGAATGTTGGATTCCTGTAGTTAAAATATGTGCACAGGTCCGTGCACAAGTAGATGCAGCATGTTGCTTCAGGAAGCAGTTGTTCCATATATTGCACATTTTCAAGTGGAAAGTGATAAAATGAAATAAATGGCAAATATTTTGTCTAACAACAAAGGAAAAGGAAACAACTCTGACATTAACAAACGTATCTTTGCTCTTTGAAGACCTTTGAGAAGAGTTCTTAGACTTCATGAGGAAATGCAGCAGCTATTCAGGTGAATTGAATGGGGGTAAAAGGGAGAGCAAGTTTGTGCATGTGAACATACGTGCATATATATTTTCCTATTTGCATAGCATAAATGATTTTCCTTTAAGTGAAGTTTTACTATTAAAATTTGCTGTAGTTATGGGGGAGGGAGAGCATTGCTGAGATGCTTTCTACTCTAGACTTCTTAGAACAACTGATTTGCTGTGATTTGTGTTCATTACTGTTGAAATTTGATGTTCCTGTACTGGAATGTATTTGAATCAGGTAATTTTTCTGATGGGTTTTTGGAAGCAAAGATAATGATGCTGTGTCTTGGATGCCAGTACTATATGGGGCTTAAAGCAGTTTGTGTGTGGGGACTGGGGGAGGGGAAGCATGGCATATCAGATATCAAAAAAAAATCACTCATTTTTTTTTAAATCATGGCTTGTAGCCACTGAGAGAAACTTTGAGCAATGAGGAGAGTGGAGTGTGGAGCCAGATCTTAGTCTGAGGAGAAGTCCCGGGGTCCTCTTCAAGCTCTGAACTCAGACTTTGATTGCAGGGACCTGGAGAGCTGGGAAAGCCCTGAAGATTCTGCAGATTGCTAGGACTTCAGAAGTGTGCTTCAGGTGACCATTGCTTTCATGCACAGCTCTGCAGGCTTTTTTGGGTTTTACATAAAAATTGAAAATGAACAAAAATCTTATTATCAGGTTAATTGCATATTCCAAAGGATGATAGCTCTGACTTGCCCACAGGATTTGGCAAACTAGAAGACAAAGCCAGGCTTTCCCCCTGATGCTTACCAGCAGTTGTGTTGCAGCAGCAGCTGCTGCAGAAGGTGAATGTCGTGACGATATTGATGAGATTACTGATTTGTTTAGTAGACAGGGACTGAGGATTCGTCTGTTGGCTGTCATCATCCATCAGCCGTATGTTGCCCCAGGCAGTGGGTATATGCTGTTAGCCTGTTACTAATTTTACTTTGTTTTTTCTCAGCTCAGTTCTTTTCTTTGGTTCATTTCATTCATTTGTTGTGACTGAAAACTAAACAGGGAGGAAAAAAAGCCAGTTGCTACCTCTCTTTGTTTGGCAGAGCAGGTATCCTGCAGCTCCTGCCTGCAGCCTCTTCCATTGGAGTTGGCTGAAAGCTGTCTGTGAGAGAAGTGCTGGCCTGTAAGGGAAATAAATGCCTTTCAGGGCAGAAGAAGTTTGCCCCAAAACTGTGGTCTCAGCCGTATTTACCTTTACCTCATTCTGTAGCATTGCCTCAGCCTGGGAATGTGTTGGGGATGCCTTGTTCTTGCTGTGCCCGTGGTGCTGTGTTGGGTCATTGCTGGTGCCATGACTGGATTGTTTGGCTTTTTCCAGTTCTGAAGTGTTGTAGATGGTGCTAATCAAGGTTTCAGTTCTGCAAGAGGCAGGAAGTTTGTGCAAAGGAATTTAGGGGTCAGTGATATTAATTAGAAGCTCATTGAGGGTTTTATCATACTGATTATAATTTCCTATTAAGCCACTTCTAAAAGGGGAGGTCTAATTTGTAGTTGCAGGGTGAGCTGAATTAAGCTTTCCAAATTGAGCATCCCTCTCATAAATTTAGTATTGTACCTGAGGGGTCACTTCTCACTGTTGTCATTAAATCTGTGCCACAATGCTGTCACACTTCTCAAAGCATGGGCAGTATTGTGTTTAGAACTACCTTCAGAATCTTCTTCAGCTGTAGATGAGAGAGACATAAAGAGCTATAAGGCAGTCTGATTTTTCAGGCTTCATTATAAGTATTCATTTTTCATCCTCATACTGCTAGTACTGATTTTTAGTGGCACTGCCCACAGCTTTAGGTATAAGCCAAGCTTTGCAGCAACTTTGGTTAAGGAGTCATCCACAGGTAAGTGAAGCTGGTGGCACTGGTGTTATGGAAGAAGACATCATGTGTGAGTTTGAAAAAATGGAGTTAAAAACTTATACCAGGATGTAGATGTTGGTAGGTAATGGGAAGTGCTTTGGTATGTAGCTATATTATTTTTCTGTTATCTGGGCTAACCCCAAGAGAGGTAAGTGGCCCTTAGACCAGGTCTTGGAAGAGTTTGAAAGGTGGTGGGTGGTTTTCAGTAGTGCCTGCCAGGTGCAGTGACTTGGGCAGATACCTCTTGAGTGCAGATATGTCTTTTCCTTACAACTACTGCTCTCCTTAAAAATGTCTGAGGTTCTCTGCAGTGCAGACATCACACAGAGCAAGTGTTCAGTATGATCTCCTGATAACAACTTCTTTATGAAGCTATAGACTGTATAGGCAGAGTAGGACTGGACAAGCTCAAGGGGATTTGGGGGAATAGACATAAGAATCTTGCTAGGATGTGATAATACTCCTGAAAAACAAAGGAATTCTTCTAATCTCACAAAACTGAAGTTTTTCTGGCCAGCCCTTTGTATCAGGCTGGTGGCTTGGTAAGCCAGGAGTCAAGGGATGACTTTGGTCAAACTTGACAATCCCAAGACCCCAGCTTTGGAAGCTGTTGGTTTAACCAGCTCCCCACACATGAACAGTATCAGGCTGCTTTCTGGGTGCCTTTTACAATTTATTTTTTAATAGAATTGTTGATGCATATCGAGAATAGTTTTATTTGGCTATTTTTAACCACTTTCTTGAGCACTGCTTGGCGCTTTATTCCAGCCTACATTGAAGCCAAGACGGGAAAAATAACTGCAGAAGATGTTTCAGGGAGCAGTGAAGTAGCAAATCCTCTTGAGGAGGAGGAGGGCACAGAGGAGCGTGGAGGAAGAGGGTGGCCAGAATAGCTGGGCTCTAGCTCCTAGGTCACTTCATAGTTCACCTGATCACAAACTTTGCTCCCTGTTGAAGCTGTTAGTAGCAAGTTAGTGGGATGAGGCATGCAACACTGCACTCCTTGAGCAAACAGCTTCCCTGTGTCTCCCTTGGGAAAGCTGGATGCAGTTTGCAAGCTCAGTGTAACTATTGCAACACCTTGAGATTTTTAAGTTTGTTTAATTTTTTTTCCAATGGACAGCAGCAGAAGGAAGACTTAGACATTTCATGGTAGATGTGCCTGTGTTTACAATATTGAAATTAGAGGTGGAGAAACCTAGAACATCATAGAATCATCAAGGTTGGAAAAGACTAAGATCAAGTCCAACTGCGAAACTATTCACCATGCTATACAGATAATCAGGATTCCTGGATTCTCTGGCTTGCAAACTGCTGGATACTGGGTTTGCCCTTGCCTTTTTACAGTTGAAAGTGTCCAGAAAATTGTGTTGGGTTTTTTTTGGTTGGGTTTTTTGGGGTTGTTTGGTTTTTTTTTCCTGTCTAAAGCTTCAGATGGGAGCTGCTTTTGTCTGAATGCACGGTGATGATTATGATGAGATCCTTCTTAGTATCTCATAAATTCCTAAGGTGAAATGAGATTTTGCTCTCTAGGAACACATCACGATAATTTGTCTTTAAATAGGCAAGAGTAAAGTTAGTTTTTCCTTTTTTTTTTTCTTCTGTTTCAACTGACTTTTGGTGGGGAGGGGAACCCTTTCAAGAAGTGCTGAGAAATATGAGAGCCCTTTCTGTAAAGTCCCACCGTTCAAAGATGGCAATATTTTGAGTACTTCCAGCTAGGCTTTTAATGAGTGGGTTTTTTTGCAAGTGGTGTGTAGCTGTACTTGAACAGAGCAGATGATAACAGGCAGGGCAGAAAGGCATCCTTCTGTAGGTAGCATCACAGCACTGTCTGTGTGTACACACTGGGGACCATGGGGTCACATCCTGGGCCACTCGGGGAAGGTGAGGGGAGAAGCAGGCAAGGGAGCAAATCGGTAGGAGAACAAAGTCACAACAAAGAAGGGGGAAGCAATAGGTGGCGAGGGGTTGCTTCTGTTAGGGATGCCTGGAACAGCAGTGCTTGTACCCAGAGGATCTGGTGTAGGGGCAGTGTGTCTTTAAAAGCAGTAGGGGGTTGGAGCTGGGGGAGTGCTCACAGCAGTAAGTATAACACAGCTGTGCTCTGTTTATGCTTAGGCTACAATAAAAAAGCTATAAAATGTGAGATGTCATAGCTCCACTTTGCTTTATTTATACTATTTCCTCTGAGCTCTGTCACACAGCACATTCATCTGCTAAGTTGCAGCAAGAATGGAGATTAAAATATCACAGCTCAAAATAGGAGTCAAGCGGAAGGAGATTCATCATAGCCCTATTAAAAAATATGTAAATATGGGTATGAAGTCATTTTAAAGCTGTATGGCTCTCGTCCTCAGTGGGCTGGGGGAAGCTGTGAGTGATGTGCTGTGCAAGTGACAGATTTATGGGACTTGTTCTTCTTTCTATTTTTCACTCCATTCCACCAAAATACTTTAAAGATTAAAAATATCAATTTGAATTGCAAATTTTCTCTATGCTATATATATTTTTTAAAGGTTTTCTTCTTTAACCGTTGCCTAAACTAATAATGGAAAGAAATATTATTCCTGATTTAAAAGGGTTGGGAAGCATGATCTGATGGTGAGCTTGGAGTAGAAGAGATTTGCCCTTTTTAGAGTGCTTTTCATCCAGGGTCCTCGGAGCACTCTGCAGGCCTTATGTCAAGCCCCTCATGCCCTCAGAGATAGCAGCCTGCTTTACCCTCTGTACACCAAAGCACAGTAAATACTTGGAGCCGCAATTCTCAGAAATACCCTGTGGCACCCAAAGCCCTGTATTTTTAGTGGAGGTTCATTTCTTTTTAATTTTTTTAATTGTTTTTTTCCTCTGTAGATGTTTTGCACAGGGAGCTGGGATAAGAACTCTGAAGTCCCAATTTCTGGTAGCATTTCATAACTGCTGTGCAAAGGGAGCTGCCTCTGCTAGCAGGAGCAGTTCTCTTTTGAACTTTGCAGTGAGTGGGTGGTCCTTGATGTGGTCACATTTGGTTATGAATTTACCATTCATTCATTCACTTGCCCTATCCTTAGAGAATTTTATGTGCCTGTCCATGCAAGCAGGACCACTCTTCAGCTTTTCATCACCAACAGTATGGAGAAATTTAATCTAAAGGAGGATTCCAATTTTCCATTAAAGGTGGTTGAAAAAATACTAGTTTTCCTTTTTATTTTTTTCTTAAACAATGGTATAAAACCACCAGAGGTTAACCAAACCTTGACTAACATCCTTAGTAGCTGGTGCTTTGTGCATAAACAAAGATTTAGCTGAGCAAGAACAGGTCACCCATCTGTCCTGTAACGTGTCAAGTGCAGCACCGATAATCAAGCATCCTTGATAAACTACTTTTGTATATACTTTTGTATTGGCATGTCAGTATAAACCTATTGACCTGATAACATGTACGTGTGTATCTTAATTAAGTGATGGTCCTGTAAAATAAAGAAAACTACACAACTGTGGTTGAGCTGAAGACATTCAACTCGGAAGCACCTGTAGGTTGTAGTGCACTCACAAGTAGTGATCCTCCTTCTCTTAGGTCACTTGTCCTTTCTGTTCTTTTTTTTTTTTTCACTCAAATGATTGGTGGAAGAATTAAGAATGACATTTTCCAAGACTCAGTATGATTTATAATCCTAAATCCTATTTTAGAAATGACTTGGAAAACAAAGGACAAAAAATGTGCTTTGTAATTTATTTATTTTTTAATTTTGTAAAATGAATTATTTAAGCTTCATATGGTCAGAATGTATTTGTTCGTTCAGTAGCTTGATCTGTGTTCCTTGAAAGAAAGGTAGTGATATAGCATGAGAAAGGGTAGTAATTGCAATATTGTGGTATCTGTTCAGCAGTGGGTCTTCTGGTGGGGACCTAGTGAGTCCTGTTGTATTTCAAGATCCAGACAGGTTTGGAAAAACATCTGTGCTTTCAGTAAGATGATAGTGGGGAGAAAACTCATGAATTGAAATTCTTTCAGAAGAATTCTCAGCACTCTGAAAAACAGACTCAATTCTGGCTTTCTCCAGTCAAATTCTCGGTTCCTTCCAAATTCTTATCCATTGCATTTCCCCAGAACATGTCTGACTATGTAACAGAAGTATTGTATTCTGTATGCAGTGCTGTGGAGATAAAAGTTCTTAACCATTCTTAAATGGTTCTTAACCATTAAAATAATTTAATTTCCTTTATATGCATGATGATTTTTTAAGAATAAAATACTGGTGTTACATTAACATAGCTAATACATTTTATTGCAAAATTCTAAGAATAGATGTCTTAATCTTAACAGGTTGAGATGATAGATATATATTATAAATATCAATGAGTTCTGACTTTTGAAGTCATTCTATATACATATATAGCTGCACAGGGATGTCTTATTGGTTTGATATACATATGAAATAATCAAAATATTATGCACAGTTTAAGTGGTACAGCTATGATACATTTGGTTAGAATTGATAAATTAACTTTGGAATTGGTTCCTAAATTTGAACATCTTAGCCCAGGAAAGAATATGATCTAATTATTTGCTAGTCTTTTAAGAAAGTATTAGAACTGTGAATTCAGTCGATCAAGGGAACCTAATTTGAGCCTAAGCAATATTGACAGTTTCTAGGATAAAACAGTTCTTGGATGCCCACAGTAATGTGTCCACTTGATATGACCTGCAGCTGTTTTCCTCCTTGTCTGAATCCAAGCAAGGAAATATTAGGTAACAAGTCAGCATTGCTGCATCTCTTCCTTGCTAGCAATGTCACTTTTCAGCCAAATGTAGTACAGCTGGGCTATCCTGAAGAATAAAACCCAGGTAATCCAGCAAACCCACTCAAGGATTGATTAATATTTACGAATTGTGAAGCTCTCCCAGCTGTACTATATCAGTTTGGCTAAATATGGAAAACTATTAAAGCTTGACAATACAACAGGGTAAGTCATTTGCTATCAGTTGCATTTTAACGAGTGTTTCCTGATGCCAATTGGTTGACACTGATGCTTCACAGCCTTTATAACATTTATTCAGTGTATTTAGTAACAGTATAAATACTTGCTAGAATGAGTTTCAAAATTGCTACTAATGCTGTCCTGATTAATTTAAAAAAGCAAACCAGAAGAATATTTTTAGATATTTTTACAGTAAACTTTAAATAGCTTTCCAAAGCAGCATATTCAGCCAGTACTGTTGATCCCATGGATGTTTTTAAAGGGATAAATTGCATTGTTCTCACCTCTTTCAGTGGTTTCTTTCTCTAAAGGAGTAAGTCTTACACTATCTAAGCTATTGTTAGGTTAATGATTTTTGAAATGTCTGCACTATTAAAGAGTGTATTTTAGTTAAATCCACAAAAGTAACTTCCAGGCTCTTTTGAGACAATCACTAAATTTGTTGGGTCTTCCCCCCCATAAATACAGTTGTATCAGAAGGTACAGAAAACAGCAACGATGTGGGGATTATGATAATTTAGAACTAGGCACATTAGAGCTTTAAAAGATCAAAACTTGTTTTTGACTCTCCAAAAAGAAACACTAGTCAGTTTTGCTCATAATGCTGCTGTGTTTCAATGCTGTGGTCTTGAGGGGGAAACCATCCTATTTTCTGTTAATCTGCATCTCCTGCTTGGCAGTTTGTAGGTCAATGTGTTTTTTCCTGAAGTCTTTTGGGGGATCAAAGGTGGCCTCCTGTACTTAGTCATTAGTTCAATCTTTCACAGAATTTGTTTCTTGCAACCTCTTTGCTTTGGTTCCCCTTTAGTTGTATTAGTTGGTACCTTACATCTGTCTTCACATTTGCTTAGTGGCACTGGGATTTCTTCCCTCTTTTGTTCTGCTAACCTATGTAGAAATGAGCAGCACTCAGTGCACAACTTCCCTTTCCTCCCAGGACTCTTTTGGACAGCTTAGATGTGGATGTGTCAGATGAGGGACTGTAAGTCCTTCCCAAGCCACTAGACATGATCCAGCCCTGTCTGTTTCTGTGTCTTATGTCCTAATGCCATAATTACTTCCATATTACTTATTTTAATGTGCATCTCTGCTGGCTATCCACAAAAATTAATTGAATAAGAGCAAGCAAAGAAGTTTAACTGGAAGCTTCAAGCTTAATGTGGAGCTGGAGTCTTGAGTCAATAAAAGGGTCAATTTTATTTTCTTTTTTTCCATGTATTTGCAGTTCCATAAGCAGGAAATAACATACCTCCCTTGTTAGCTTTTGAGGTGGGCTTGCTAGCCATAATTGAGGAACTGTAGGCAGTGGTAATAAAAGTGGATGGAATAATCCCTTGGTGCCTGAAGCTGCCTGGCTGCTGTCCCACTGCTGCCCAGGAGCACCCCCATTTCAGTTACGAGACCCCCATAGTGGCCACACATTACTTTGGGGAGCCACACAGATGTGAGGTCCTTGAATACAGCAAGTGGGTTTTCTGGTCAAAACAGGGGTTACAGGGTCAATCCAAACACTTTTGGAAGTTAGTGAGGGTGATTTTGGAGGAGGAGAATGTTTTAAAAACACAGATGCACAGAATTCAGTAGAGAAAATGGAATAAGTGACATTGAACACCACTCACCTGCAACCCTTGCAGAGGCAATGAGTTTATACTTAAATTTACAGCTTCCAAGGATAATGAGGAGCAGTAACTACATGACACTGCCCTCGAGAAAGAAAGAAAACCAAAGATAATGTACTACTTACTAGGTAGCCTAATGATGGCTGTGAGATGGGACACTATTAGTCCTACTATGTGCAACAGTTTATTGAGAGAAACTCTCCCTCTCTTGCTCTCAATGAAGTCACAGTTACATTTTCTCATTAAATAAAAAAGCATAGATAAAAAGATAGATCATTCCTTTGGATATGTTTGGATTATTTTTTATTGTTGTCCAGCAAAATTCAGTTATATTTTAGGGAATAAAAAGAGTGAGAGTAAATCTCAATTGAATTTATTTAGCTGGAGATGTTTTCACTAGCAATGTGGGAACACAATGTCAGACTGTAAAATAAGCAAATAAATATAAATAAAGCTGCTGGTTTATTTTAGCAATCGTATTAAAAAAAAAAAAAAAAGGTGACTGTTTAAACTTTAAATATTTTATTGACTTCTTTCCTACCGCAGTTTCACTGTCAAAAGATGAATGGGAAAATATTATGTAAATAACTGGGACAACCTTCTAGTGTTGCAAGATTGACAGAATATCAAGATGCCAAACTACCATGTAAAGAGCAATCTAAGAAATAGTGTTATTTGCTTTTACTACCTTTATTCAAAGAATCCTTAGTGCACTTATTTGTATTGCTATTAGAAGTAGTATCAACAATAAATAACATTGATTTGAATTGCAGTAATTAAGTCATTGTCTCTCATTCAAGTCCAAAGACTTTTCACATCAATGGGAATCTTTTCACTGATTTAAGTTTTGGATCCTGCCCTCAGAATATTCAGATATATACTTAATGGTATTGGTTATGCTGCTCTTCACTCTTCTTGCAGCTTGGAGTTATTGATGGGTTCATGATGTAAAGAAGCAGTCCCAGCCTTCAGATTATCCCCTTTTTGATCTTTCAGCTGGTAGTCACAAAGGAGTGAGAAGTCCAAGGGCGATGGAGAGGGATTTTAGGGTCTTGGGACAACTGGTGAAAGGCCTGGGAGCACAGGTTGTGTTATCTATCCCTCTGCTTGCAGGGCATGATGAGGGGGTAACCAGGAGGAGCCAGCAGATCAGTGCCTCGCATTACTGGCTTTGGGCTCTTTGGCTGTGGCTTGGTTTACAAGACAGCAAGCCTGCTGGCAGCAGAGAGGAAAAGCCTTCCTCACAGGGGGAAAAAGGTGCTAGGGGAAGAGTGAGCAGGGCTCTAGACTGGATTTGAAGGTGCATGGAGATGTAACTGGGCTTGCTAGATGGGTGCCTGGATGTAGTAGCTGAGGACTTGTGGGGCAGCGTGCTGGTATTTTTGAGAAGCAGGCGGCCTAACCACCTCTCAGGGGTGAAAGAAACGATGCACTCATCTCTCTCTTTGAAATGCTTAGAGCTGTCCACTGCAAAACTCTGCATCCACCAGTTGCTGACAGCACTGAGGACATTCCCCAAGATGAAACAGATATTTTGCCAGAGCCTGTCCTGTGTGCTTCATGTAGACTCTGGAATAACATTGAGAAATTAGCGTGCATCTCCTGGGTTCTCTGTCCAAGTGTTAGAGCCTCTTGAACTGACATGACCAGACACCAGGGTCCTGCTGCAGGATGAAAAACATAGCAGGGTCCTTCTGAACACCTGGAAACACTTTGTTACTGGGAGGGTGTCTGAGCTCTGGCATGGCTTGCCCAGGGAGGTGGTGAAGTCTCTGTCCTTGGAGATCTACAGGAGCTGTCTGGACAGGGTCCTGGGCAACTGGCTCTCACTGTCCCTGCTTGAGCTCATCTGCTGGTCTGTGCAGCTGGCTCCCGGGGAGCCCTGCAGCACCGAGCCCTGGTGCCTTCTGCCCACCCAGGTGGTTTCGTGCAGCTCTCTAGTGGGTGCTTAGGGACACATTCTGTATGTGTATTTCTCTCTGTATGCATGTCACATACATATAGACACACATAAGTTTAAAGATGCATAAAAATAAGGACACAAGATGGGAAGGAACAACTCCCAAAGGTTACCAGAAAAGACAGCAGAAAAGATAAGAATCATCCAGTGGGTTAATGAATCAGCAACTTTATTTTGAGGAACTTGTGCTTAAGGTGTGTGGTGGGATGGTTACTCTGTTCATGGCAGTGGGGATAACTATCCCATCAGGTGGATGGGACCAGTCATTTTACATTTGATGGGACAAGGGGTAATGGACACAAATTTGAACATAGGGAGTTCCATCTAAATATGATGAGGAGCTCTGAGGGTGATGGAGCACTGGAACAGGCTGTCCAGAGAGGTGGTGGGGTCTCCATTGCTGGAGACATTCAAAACCCACCTGGACACATTCTTCTGTGACCTTCCTTAGGTGAACCTGCTTTGGCAGGGGGGTTGGACTAGATCCCTGGAGGTCCCTTCCAACCTCTAACATTCTGTGATTGTGTGTGGGGCATTACTGCTCCTAAGTTGCGTGCCCTCTTTTATGAGGGCAAAAGTAATGATTCACTGTGATGAAACGTGTATGTGTGAAAGCAGCGTTAGGGTTTAATGGAACTAATTTTTCGAGGAGGATGTACTATGTGGTGGTTTTCTTCCCCAGTTTAGAGGTTAAGTACCCAAAGGATAAGTACTAAGCATATCATGGAAGTACATGGGTGCTGCCTCTTGCAGATGCCAGATGAAATCCTTCAGATGCTTAGTGGTCCTTTGCTTCATGTATGACAGTGAGCTGTGGCTTTGTGACTGCCAGTGAGAGGTAGCCCAGTGTGTCTCCTGGGGGGCCATGTCTCCTGGCTCTGCTCTGGGCCTCTGGACAACTGTTCAAAGGCATGCAAAGAGATTTGTCCTCTTTGAAAGAAAATTTGCTAAAGAACTCTGATACTCGGAGTCAACATTTGGCAAACATTCTTCAGTCAACTGAGAAAGCTCAGGACTCGGATGTTGTATTATGCTCATTCTGGTCTTCCCTGTGAACTGCCCAGATCACATATGTGAATGGATTGTGGGCAAAACTGGGAGGAATCAGGTGGTACCAAATATTCCTTTTCATGCTAAAACTATCAGCTTTAGGGGATGGTAAATGGTGTTTGTTCAGAACTGTAGTAAACATCTTTCTCAGCAGGGAGTGAAAAGCAGGGAAGAACTCACAATATGAGTCAGGATTCCTCCTCCTTGGGTTTGCTGGAGCAAGGCAGCTTTGTGCTACCCTTAAAGACTAAAATCCAGTGTAAAGGCATTGCTAAATATAGAGTGAGTAATCTCTGATTATATCAGCTGGAGAAAGAGTGGAATGACAAGTTATTTTATGTTGTTTAAGGAAAATATATCAAAACTAACTCTGTAATAACCGTTTAACAAAGAGTATTTTAAATAAAGATTTTATTAGTAAGGGGTAAAATACAGTTGTCACCTCTTCTGTACTATATATATGAAGAAATTGGTGTGTTTTGTATACATTTTATCATTGGTCCAATAAGCATTTCTATCTGTAATATATTCATGTTGCTATGCAAAGTAGAGTTGAACGTTTGATGCATTTCTTAATTTTGTAATAATCAAGACTCTTTTAATAATCAATTTAATAATCAATTCCTTTTTCATTTTCTCAATAGTAATATTGTTTCATGAGTTCACACAGAAATCTTCATTAACACTACTTACCAAAGATATAACAGTATACAAAACAC
>VYZU01064641.1:15258-35023 GCA_013401355.1 Ceyx cyanopectus | reverse complement strand
GGGGGTTGGACTAGATCCCTGGAGGTCCCTTCCAACCTCTAACATTCTGTGATTGTGTGTGGGGCATTACTGCTCCTAAGTTGCGTGCCCTCTTTTATGAGGGCAAAAGTAATGATTCACTGTGATGAAACGTGTATGTGTGAAAGCAGCGTTAGGGTTTAATGGAACTAATTTTTCGAGGAGGATGTACTATGTGGTGGTTTTCTTCCCCAGTTTAGAGGTTAAGTACCCAAAGGATAAGTACTAAGCATATCATGGAAGTACATGGGTGCTGCCTCTTGCAGATGCCAGATGAAATCCTTCAGATGCTTAGTGGTCCTTTGCTTCATGTATGACAGTGAGCTGTGGCTTTGTGACTGCCAGTGAGAGGTAGCCCAGTGTGTCTCCTGGGGGGCCATGTCTCCTGGCTCTGCTCTGGGCCTCTGGACAACTGTTCAAAGGCATGCAAAGAGATTTGTCCTCTTTGAAAGAAAATTTGCTAAAGAACTCTGATACTCGGAGTCAACATTTGGCAAACATTCTTCAGTCAACTGAGAAAGCTCAGGACTCGGATGTTGTATTATGCTCATTCTGGTCTTCCCTGTGAACTGCCCAGATCACATATGTGAATGGATTGTGGGCAAAACTGGGAGGAATCAGGTGGTACCAAATATTCCTTTTCATGCTAAAACTATCAGCTTTAGGGGATGGTAAATGGTGTTTGTTCAGAACTGCAGTAAACATCTTTCTCAGCAGGGAGTGAAAAGCAGGGAAGAACTCACAATATGAGTCAGGATTCCTCCTCCTTGGGTTTGCTGGAGCAAGGCAGCTTTGTGCTACCCTTAAAGACTAAAATCCAGTGTAAAGGCATTGCTAAATATAGAGTGAGTAATCTCTGATTATATCAGCTGGAGAAAGAGTGGAATGACAAGTTATTTTATGTTGTTTAAGGAAAATATATCAAAANGTAAACATCTTTCTCAGCAGGGAGTGAAAAGCAGGGAAGAACTCACAATATGAGTCAGGATTCCTCCTCCTTGGGTTTGCTGGAGCAAGGCAGCTTTGTGCTACCCTTAAAGACTAAAATCCAGTGTAAAGGCATTGCTAAATATAGAGTGAGTAATCTCTGATTATATCAGCTGGAGAAAGAGTGGAATGACAAGTTATTTTATGTTGTTTAAGGAAAATATATCAAAACTAACTCTGTAATAACCGTTTAACAAAGAGTATTTTAAATAAAGATTTTATTAGTAAGGGGTAAAATACAGTTGTCACCTCTTCTGTACTATATATATGAAGAAATTGGTGTGTTTTGTATACATTTTATCATTGGTCCAATAAGCATTTCTATCTGTAATATATTCATGTTGCTATGCAAAGTAGAGTTGAACGTTTGATGCATTTCTTAATTTTGTAATAATCAAGACTCTTTTAATAATCAATTTAATAATCAATTCCTTTTTCATTTTCTCAATAGTAATATTGTTTCATGAGTTCACACAGAAATCTTCATTAACACTACTTACCAAAGATATAACAGTATTATCACTAACAGACTTTTTAAAAATCCTGGCTTTTCTGTTCGTCTTTGAATCTGTTTTCTATCAATCCCATACTGAAATGCAAACGATTGTACCAAATCCATTTACACTTGCCTATATGGATGTGCCAAATATGCACTGAGGAGTAGTCTTTTTGTGCACATATTTTTCTTGTGTTTGTCTCACTGGGTAGCATCTGGGATGACATGAGCTTTTCTTCAGCCTCCAGATGTTAATCATTTGCTTTTAAAAGAAGGATGAATATTACAGACTGAGAAAGTAAAAGATGTCCTGAGAGAACTAGTGGCAACTTGGAATGTTAAGTGTGATTATAAGCATCTAATGTGTCTGCTGTTGAGCCTACAGAGGTACCAGTTAGGTTGAATTTTTGACTTCTCCCTCATCGGGCTAAGTCAGCAGTGTGCATTAATGATATGCTAGGGAAAGGGAGTGATAGAGAAATATCTTCACTAAGAATACAGTTCTGCATATTGGTGTGCAGTCACTGGAGAAGCAATAGCCTGACCCCAGCTTGCATTTCTGTATTTCCCAGCTCCCAGTCCTTGCTAATTGCCATCCTTCTTAAAACTTGACTTGTGAGTTGCCATCTGCAGTTGTTTTTTCTGCAGTGCCCAGCTTCAGGGCAGGTAAAACTGCACTTGGGAAGGGATCTGTGGCAAAAAGGGCCAACAAAAAGCTCTTTTGGGAGCTTCTTTAGAAGCTGGGTGAAGCCCTTTGCCTGTGCTGTCACTGCCCCTTGGTGGGGGGTTGCTGAGAGAGCCTGGGCAGAGCCGGCACTGCCTGCTGCTGATCAGCCCCCCGGGCTGTAAGAAGCCTCAGGGAGGGTGGCAACCGGTTCCTGCCCACAGAGCACAGCGTGAGCACCCGGGACTTGTGTGTGCCTTGGTGGGGTACGTGTGGGCAGCACCTATGGCAGGGCACTGAGCCTCTGCCAGTGCACAAGGGTCAGTGGCGCTCATCTCAGCTGCCCCTCGAGTCACAAGGTGTCAGTAGCTGTAGCACCCAGCCCTGGCTGCTACCACACTGAAGGCTGCTGTTGAAAAAGCTGTGGGCACCCAGACAGAGACCCCAGCAAACATGTTCAGGCCTCTGGCTGCAGAGAGCCTAGCACTGGCCATGGCAGGTGGTGGAGATGACACCTGTGCCAGGTGTGACCAGTGAATGATCTGTTCAGTCTGTGGCTGATCTTCTAGGCCAGGTGACTGAGCTAAAGGATGAAGAAGTTGAGGAGTACCAGGGCGTGTGAGAGGGAGATTGACAGAGGGTGGACCCATTCCTTGAGCAAAAGGAAACACTTGGGGCCTCATAGAAACCAGAGGATCCCCTCTTATCACTAGGCAGTAGGAGGGGACCTCAGAGAAGGGGGAGAATGGAAAGAGGTCCCTGCTTGGGGAAGCAGGTGAACCCCCTCCCAGCCTCTCCCTCCTCACCAGTTACCCTTGCAGAACAAGTATGAGGCCCTGCAGGAGGAACTGGCTGTAGGAAAGGAAGATGGTTCACCCAGGTCAGAAATGCCAGAAAGACATCATAGACCCAACATCACAACTGGCTCCAAAAGGAAAAGCAAAAGGTCATGGCTGTGGGTGACTCTCTGCCCCTCTGCTGAGGGGGGCTGAAGGGCCAATGTGCCGTCCTGACCCCTTTCCCAGGGCAGTCTGCTGGCCTCCCTGGGGTACGGGTTAGGGATGCGTTGGACAAACTTCCTGCTATAGTAAAGCCCTCTGATTATTACCCCCTTTTAGTATTTCAGGTGAGTAGTGAAAAAGTGGATAGAAGGACCCCAAAATATAAAAAAGATCTAAAATCTTAAAAAATCTTTTAGAACCTTGGGACAACTGCTAAAGGGATCAGGAACACACGTTGTGTCCTCCTCTATCCTTTCAGGGCAACTGTGAATATGGAAACCAACAGGAAAAGACAACAGCTCAACTCATTGCTCTGGGACAGCAGAGCTTTGGGTTTTTTGATTATGGGCTGCTATACAATCCATGTTTGGTCTTAGATGCTGTATGTACTATAATAACACACTTTACCTTCACTGGTATGTACATAGCTCTCTTCTACAGAGAAGTACAGTATATAACCAGAAGTGGGTAAATTGTTTGGTTAAACCAACATCTTGAATCTTTATGATGTGGTCAAAACATAGGTGAGGTTAAGAACAAAACTCAGAACCTTTTACTTTAGCTCCAAATGGAGCAGTATATGTCTTTCAGAAACAGAAGAAGCCAATGTTAAAACTGATTAATGTGAACTAATACAATCTGGGGCAAATGTACCTTGTAAGTTCAATCTTCTATGCTGATCAGGGAAGAGATGAGCTGTTACAGCTTCCAAGCAAAGGAGTCTTTCTCTGTGCTTTTAAGCTGTAGCTGCTTGTACTTTCAGTTTGAGCTCCTTAGTCCAGTTCCCCCCAGCATGTGTTGGTCAAGGAAGCAGCTGTCATACTGACATGAGGCAACAATGGTCTTTCTGTTGTATTTCTGGCCTGAAAATGGAGAGAGACTATCTAAAATCTCGTGAGAGCGAGCTTGTCCTGATAAGCTCTCCTCTGTTAAGATGTTGTGATGGTCAAGTGAGCCATGGGAATGTTCAGACAGCTTTATGCAGGAAGTCTTGAAACAGAAAATGTCTGTGGCCTGCAGTGAGTTTGAAAGTCAGGTGGTGCTCACGCAAGACCTGAATTGCTCAGAACATAAGAACTTAAAAAAGAAATGTATTAAGATTGCATAATGAGAAAATAACAGGAAACAGCCATAGTGAGGGGAAAAAAATATATCTTTGACTACAGCCACTAGTAATGAGGAGACAATGCTGTCATTTAGCACCCACATTCATCCTGGCCAATCTTGCTGCCAGCCCATCGCTTCTTTAGGAACAATCCCCCAGGAGGACCAGCTTTTCCAAGCAGTGACCTGGTCCTGCCAATTAGATCACTACCCATGTGGGCTGAGTTCTAGTAACTTGTAGTTGGAATCCTGTGAATTCTTTTCTTTTTACATTTTTAAAAACATGCTGTACATTGGGGCTGTGTGTTTGCTAAAGCTGGGATAAATTGATGAATTATAGTTGCCTTGCTGTGGAACAGAAGTGGAGGCAGCTAATCTCTACAAATACAGTGAAAGCAGAAGCTGATTGTGCTTAACAGCATCCAGGTGTTCCAGGCAGCATGGAGACAGATCTGCGTGTTTGGATATGCAGTCATTTGGCTGTACTTGAATCCTGAGACTTTTTTTTCCCCCCAAGTTGTTAATCCAGGGTGGCAGGTAAGGACAAGTAAATAGCCTTTATCACTGACCTTCCTTTCCTGTCAGTAGAGCAAAAGACAGACAAGAAGTTGTATGCAATGAGTTTGGTATGCAATGAGTTTCTTCCTAGCATGTGATGTTTTCCCACTCTTAATTCTGTAATTAATAAAGAAGTGTAATGTTTAAAATGGTAACTTTTGGGGGTAGGTGCCAGGCTTTCAGGTTAATTTAAGAGTATCTTCTCATGGTAAGGAAAATAATTTCATAGAGATGATTTGCTGTTACCACCACCCAACATCAGTAATAACTGAATTGAGAGGAGCCTTCTCTTACAACTGCCTTTTCTTTCAAAGCACTTTACATTCAGCATGCAAAACATTGTGGGAAAGTTGGCTTTCATCCATTGACACTGTTTAACATTCAGGATTTATGATAGTTTCTTGTGTGTAAACACAATAGGCATTTTATAAATTGGATTGTTGGTAGAGTAATACAAGATGTAAATGATATTGTTCCTACTGGTTCCATGATACAAAATACATAACCAGCTGCTGAATCTGTAGTACAGAGGCCTGTCACACTATCTTTCTTTTATATGCTGTGGGCTACGTGCATCACTAAGTCAGTTCACTTAGCCCAACAGCTTTTAACAAATATTGCCTATAGTAACTATGAAAAGGAATCCCAGAATCACAATGGCAGGGGCTGGAAGATCTGGAGATCATTTAGTCCAACCCCCCCACCAGAGCAGGGTCACCTAGACCAGAAGTGCCTACATTTTGCAGTACTAAAGGCTGCAATGGCAATTTTCAAGAAGCTTTGAGATCTGCATGTGCCTTGCATAAAATGTAGCATGTTTGGGTGTCTTTCATCTTGGATAAATGTATGCTGATAAGGTAAGTATTAACTAGATGGATGTATATTAAGATTATTTCTTTTATCAATAATGACTTGTTTTCTATCCAGAGTGCTAGTGTTTGTAACCATAATGTAATGTTTAATTTGGATTTTTTTTTTTAATTTTATTTGATGTGAGGGTGGTATTATGTTGGGCTTTTTTCTCAGATAGTTTAAAAAAGAATTATCCAACACATATTTATCTGACCAAGAAAAATCTGATCTGTGGCATTCCACTGTGTGTGAGGAGCACATTAGTAAAAAGATGAGGATGGAGCTGACACCAGTATCTGTGGAAGAATCTCTTTCCTGTAGTGAAAACCAGAAATGGCATTATCTGGCCTTTCTAAAGGGCAGTTCAGCACTATCCCTGTGTTTCAAATCCTGGCTGCAGAGTGGATCAGCAAACAGTAATCAGTAAACGTGGATTCCAGGGAATAGGCAAAGTGTCTAATGACTAAATGCAATGATTAGTGGAGGTAGGATCAAGACAGGACTGTAATCCCCAGAACAACCAATATAACTTTTTTTTTTTCCCAAAGCTAGTTAATACCTTGCCCTTTTAATTATCCTAGCATCAGAAGGAAGTGCCATCTTCTACCTGGCTCTCATTACATTGTCAGATGCATAATTTAAATACTTGTGAACACATAAAATAGGCTTCTGAGCAAGAGGCTTCTTTGTTTTATACACATTTAGGTTCTGAGCAACCTGGTCTAGTGGGAGGTGTCCTTGCCCATGGAGGGGGTTGGAACTAGATGATCTTTAACATCCCTTCCAACTCAAGCCTTTCTATGATTTTTATGACTGTCTGTTTTTTTAGCTATCTTTTAAAAAGTTTTAAAAGGTGCTGCTCTCTCCAGCTGGGGTCTGTTCAGGATTCTAGGATGGATTTGGCAGTTTTCATGACAGAAAGTCCTGCCCTAGGTGGCAGATCCCCAGAGGCACCATCACTGGCTGCTATGGTCTCCAAGGTCTGGTAGAGAACCCAGTGACCACCTGGGAGGAGGTTTGCTTCTTCCCTCCATCCCAGACTTCTATCAAGTGAACAAAGTAGGAAGGATACACTTGGTCCTACCTTACTTTTCCAACCCTGAACAGCAATTTGAACAGCCTTGCTCAAAAAATAAAGAGGAGTGGAAGGAAAGGGTGAGTGGAAAAGCAGGAGAGCTAAGGTGTGTAAAGAGTGAGTTAAAGCACTTGAGAAGTCCTAGGAAGTAAGTGAAATAAATGCTTGTGCTTCTTAAGCTCCTGCTGTTTCAGAAGCTTTTGTTGTCTGAGACTCATGTCACCTTTGAGCACTGATTTAATTATTTTATTTTTTTTTAAGTCCAACCTCCACCCCACTCCCAACTGTCTGAGTTTTGTCCTCCCAGGTCTTTTGCAAAAGTGAGAATACTGGCCTTTTTTTTATGCATTATTGGCTATGAGGAAGGTGTGGTCTCTCTAGGGATCCCAGTACTTAAAGGACAGATAATGCATGAGGCACACAAGTGAGTCTTGCTGAGACACTATAGAAGTGTATTCAAGTTTTGTTGGGTTTTTTTTTCCTTTCTGCCATTTGGATGATAGGAAGGGCAGTAATTTCTGTTTTTGAGGCATTTTTATTTCGTTTTTGTAAAGAACCTATTTCTAGCATGCAGGGGAATAACCTGACTAGTTTTTCTCACAGATATCTTTTAATAAAGACTAGTTTTAAGATGAATCTTCCTCTGCCAGTGATGGGGGTTGGTATGCTTGAGAAGGAGGACCACCATTTCATGCTTACCTTGACTGAAGATAGCAGTTAACATGGTTAGGGTTAAATGGAATGTATTGGTACAAAGACGACCTTTTTATGGAAGAAAAAAAAACAACCCAAGCATGTTGTCTTTCCATAAATGCTCTTTTTGATAAGGTTTCCTTTCTTCAGACAGTGGTTATGTTTCTAATAGTTCTCTTCCAGAGGCGTTTAAATGAGTAAGACAGCTAGTAAATGGTTTCACCCATTCTACATGTGCTGTCTGTGATCCTCTGCATGCTATACAGATATAGTCTGAAAGAACTTCCTTAACCACTGGATGAAATGGAAAGAAGTCAATTTTTTATTTTTTTTTAATGTATTTTTCCCTCTGAGCCTGTGCTGTAAATGTGTTGTGCTGATGGGACAGCTGCACAAGGGGCAGTGCCTGGCTGGTGGCACTGAATCATGGTGATAAGTGACATTCCACAAGGTCACCTCTGACGGGCAGCTTTAGTCCTTCTCCCACCCAGGACACTGCCCTGAGCTATAGTCTGCTGATGGAAAGGAGTGTCTGCTGCTTCCCACCTTCTTACAGCCACTTGTATTTTACATCTCTGCATTGCCTTGAAACATGGTGATTGTTCATCCTTGAGTGCAGATTCATTCATTTATAGGTGATGGAAGAGTTGCTGTATCTAATTTTATTTTTTTTTTAACCTGTGAAGAACTTACTTTACCTAAATTAGGAGTGTGAGAAGCGTGGATCTTTTCCTTTGAGGTTTAATCAATGTTTGATATTTTTCTTCAATATTTTCTTATATTTACTTCTCAGTATTTCCATGCATTTCCATTCAAGATAATAATATGTTGATATCTAGGTATGTAAATGGAATTTGAACAACGAAGTACTTGATGGCACTTTTAGAAGCAGTGTGTGCACCTCACACTGACTTCTGAACTTTTCCTATCAGTGTCTGTGGCACTGGAGAAAGCTCGGGCAAAACTGAATGTCAGGCTGAAATCTAAAGTCAGCATGTCCTAAGGTCCTGCAGAAGCACAGAAGAATTTATTTTTTTTTCCTATTTAATGCTTCTTTCTCCAAGGAGAACAACCCTTGTAACCATCATCAGATGCAGCACCTCTTGTAAAGGTAGCAGCTGAAGGTGGCAGTGAGGCATTCAGCCTGCTGCAGAGCAGCATCTACAGCTTCAGGCTCCACCTGCATCTTGAGCAGAGAGCCACTTTACACATTAGAGCTTCTCCATGGTTCAACTGATCTTTACAGCACTGTTTCTAACCATGCCAGGGGGCAGAAAGTCCAAGTGTTAGGAGGCAAGACCCATGAGGCAGGCGCAGAGCAGCGAGGAGATGCCCATTGCCCCTTGCGCGCCGACTCGCCCAAGGTCTGGATGTGTCCCTTGGGTGAGGGAGATGGTAGCTGTTGAGAAGTTCAGACTGTTCTGGGTGCTGGTGTGTGTCATCCTGGCAGAGNGAGATCCAGTCTCAATCTCCTCTAATTTAAACCCATTACCCTTCATCCTTTCACTCCAGGCCCTTGGAAACAGCCCCTCTCCAGCCTTCCAGCAGCCTCTTCAGGCACTGGCAGGTGCTCTAAGGTCTCCCCAGAGCCTTCTCTTCTCCAGGCTGAACAACCCCAGCTCCTTCAGCCTGTCCCCACAGCAGAGCTCTTCCAGCCTCTGAGCATCTCTCTGGCCTCCTCTGGCCCTGCTCCAGCAGCTCCATGTCTCTCCTGTGCTGAGGGCTCCAGAGCTTGCTGCAATACTCCAGGGGAGGTGTGAGCAGAGCAGAGCAGAGGGGCAGAATCCCCTCTCTCCAGCTGCTGGCCACACTTTTCTTCTTCTTTTTTCTCACATGACTGTTACCACCATGCATTTGTAGCTTACAACTCTGGCAGAGTCTGCTGTTTCAAAGTAGTGTTGCCCAGTTGCACACAGGTTTGAAACAAGAAGTATTTCCAGGTTACCATTGACAGTAGCAGGCTTTCTATAGGGAGGGTGCAAAGACCAAAGCTTGGGGAGGGATGAGAAATTCATGAAAATAAAATACTATCTTATTATTCCACAGTAAGAAATAAAAAACATGCTAAGGAAAATTAGCAATGGTAGTTCTTCTATAAAAATTATGTAAGGAAATGAAACTCTTACTGACTTTTCAATGGTTTGGGTTTTTTTCCACCTCCTACATTTTTTTTTTTGTTAATTTGATTTAGTATAACAGACTTCATTTGTGAGTTATGTCAATTTTTTAATTTCAGTGTGTTTTGGGTTTTTTTACTGGAAAGAGTAGGAAGAGACCATGTGATAAAGAAAGAAGAGCAAGAGTAAAATATATTCTGCAGGAAACTGAAAAGCTTAACCAAACATATACAATTTTCAAACTATCTGAAAAACTACACCTGCAAAAGCAACCTCATTTTACCCCTTTTCTGCCCCTTTCTCGATGATTTTTTTTTTATTTCTAATTTATTTAGCAGTAAAGAGAAATGCAAGACCACTCAGAATAAATGAGTCTCTGCTAAGAACTGTCAGATGGCAATGTATGAGTCTGTGAAATGCTGGAGATAATTTCAGGGCACAATAGGTAGCTGAAAAATTAATATTCAATAATCAGTGGCTGATACTCTTGAGAAATATAATGGGTTTGTATTGATCTCAAGTGGATCACAGAATCACAGAAATTAGGGGCTGGAAGGGACCTAGAAGATCATATAGTCCACCCCCCCTGTCTGAGCAGGATCATCAAGTGGATGGGATCTTTTTTGTTCCAGCAGTATAAAATTATGATAGAGGAAAAACCTGATGCCCTTCAATAGTGTGCTGGGACCTCTTGATGGTTTCCAATGATACAAACAAGTCAATATTAAATATTTTAAGGAAGTTCTGAGCATATTTTTGGCAAAACCTTAACAAAACCTTAACCTTAACCTTAACCTTTGGCTGACTGCTTCTTTTATATGCACGTGTGGAGGAAGTAGTAAAGAACTTGTGTTTCTGCTGGCTTTATTGATGATTTCTTTCATTTTCATTCATGAAATTCAAAACCTCCCAGTTAAATAACAGCACTTTAAGTCTACTGCTTTTTATTGACATGTCTTGGGAGGATGAAGGAAGAAAAGAGTTTACCCAGTTAAAATACTGCTCTTGGATAGTCAGTATTGGAAGGCAGTAGCCAAACCCTTACCATCTCTAGAAGAGCAAATGGATTACGTTTCCTCTTGGGCTCTGCTAGCTCTTTGGAGTGATAGAATTTGAATCTTCTCTGCAGATTAATAACTTTTACAAAGAGAATACAAAAAAAAAGTTTAGAGAGAATGAAATCTCAACAGCATCACTTAGACTTTTTCTTGTTAATATTTTTGTTCTTGGCTTTTTTTATTGTTCTTGTAGGCTTTGGGTTGTTTTTGTTGGCTGGTTTGTTGGTTTTTTTTCATTCTACCTCCAATTAAATCTTTGTGCCAGTGGAATTACACAGTTATTTCAAAGACTGTTTCTTTGGGTCATGATTAGAGATATCTGAAATAATGAAGAAGTGGAAGGCAGGGAAGAGTGGGAAGTTCTGTGAGGATTTATAACACTGAAGCGTAAAGAGAGGTCTTTGTTAATTTGTGTGAAAGATCCAAAATGTGCCTAGAGCCAACCTTCCCTGAGAGGCTAGTGCACTCTACACAGACCTCAGGAACTACTGAAATGACAAAAAGACAACTTGTCTCCATGGCAGAGATGAAGCACAAAACACTTGTGTTGAACGCTTCTAGAAGACAGTAGTAAATGGCACAGAAGTACACTGATTTTCTTTCTTACTGAGCTTTCATTCCAGGCAAACTCTCCAGATGTGGGACATGTTTATGAGCTTCTGTAATACTACTTTTTTCTTCCACCCCCCCTTATTTTTCCCATAGGCTTGTTCACAGCAACACCCACTGGAGGTAATGAGCAGTGACAGTATCTCTGCAACTTTCCCCTAGGGAGTGGAACAACATTGGCTCCTGTAAGCCAACGCTGTAAGCAGTGGGGTTTTTATATAAAGGGTGGGATGCCTCTAGTCTTCAGCAGCATGTTTGCTGTCAACCAGAAGAAAATGCTTAAATAAAGTCTAATAAACCTGGTTAAAGCAAAGCCGGGTTTCTGTTTACTCAGCTGCTGTAACGCGTTCTGAGAATGACACAAAGTTTAATGCAATCTAGTTTATTTTATTCCTGGAGTAGTTTCATCGTAATCCAAGCAAGAAGTGGAGCTGTCATGATAATGTTAGTGTGTTCAGCAGAAGCAGCATGAGATTCTGTTTTTAACAGAAATTCAACCCTAGGCATATGAAATGTGGTATTAAGAGTATAAATAAAAGAAGCTCCTGCTAAAGACATGGAAAGGGCCCTTGCATGGCCCTCTGATAGGAAGACAGATCCAAGTGAATGTACAAGACCTGAGAGTTGTGCTGCTGTGAGAGCTGGGCTGTAATTTAGCAGCCTGACAGGAGGAGTGAAGTATCTCCTCAATATCTGTGTTTGGCAGAGGAGATGAATGCATACATCAGGAAACAATGTTTAAGTGTTTTAGTTCCTTATTTCATCCTGTCAAACTGTCAGCGTAGTTAATGGCCACCAAGAGAGAGAGAGGGAGGGGAGAAGGAGGATAAATGGAAGGAAACAAAGGTGCTATGAAGTCTGGAAAAAAGGAAATCTGGGAAAGATTAGCAGAGTGCTGAGGAGTAATGGTCCCGTGGCCACGAATGTCCGAACTCCCTCCACCAGCTTGAATCCCTCTCCCCTCCAACTCTCCAGTGAGCTGTGCACAGACCATGAATGTCCCAGTACACCACACAAGGTAACTTTATTTTCCCATATGAATTTTGCTGGGTGGTACCTAGGCCCACAATCATCAAGGCACACAGGACTTCATACAGTGTTCGTTTGGTGTTTTCCTGCAGTGGCACCCTGGGCAAACTTGAATTTGCTTGTCTGAACTTTGAGATCTTGGTTTTCAGGCAATTATTTTGTGTTGTTTTGAAAACTCTCTGTAGCTGGATTTTAAACAAACAAGGTTTGAATTGTTACTCTATGAAGTATATGGGGAGATACAAATGTCTTGGGACTTAATTCTTCTTTCTGACACGCCCGCGCACCTTCCACTAAAGTCAGTACAAATGGAATGCTTTTCATAAGAGAAGTATTTCTAAGGCAAAGCCAATATTATGTATTATTTTCATTGCATGGAAACAGGATGAGAGTAAAAAAAAAAGAAAATAATTAAATTTTTTTTTATACACCGAAGTCTGTCTTGTTCAAAAACTGCAGAGAGGAGGATAATGCAAAATATTCCTGTGCTTTAGTCAAAGATGACACTTTGTTTTCATTGCCTTGTTAATCACAGGGGTTGGCAGCAAAAGGACTTAGGTTCTGCCATGGGAGGTGGAGTTGGCTTACACACACCTTCCAAACTGCATTTTGGAGCTTCAGAGACCAAGTTTTCTGGGCTCTGTGGGGAACATGTGTCTCAGCTGTGGTTCGCCTCAAGCAACAAAAAGCCCTCCCTTTGTGCATCGAGGCAGAGAGAAGAGCCTGCATGGCAGCAGAGAGTGGCTGCTGGGATCAAACCTTAGCACATGGAGATTTCACTGGGAGGAAAACTTTGGATATTGCCTGTATGTCAGTAGAGTGATGGGGCCACAACCTTGCATATGAAGCCATATGCAATATGAAGTGTTGTGTGCACTCTATCCAAACATGCAGTGCTTCTGAATTATTCCAGTGAAGACCATCTGAATCCTGTTGCTCTTGATTTTGCCTCTCTATCACTTCTTTAAAAATGTCATTAAGTCAAAAGAGTAAAAATAAGGAAAGTGTGATCCAATGGTCTTCACCAACGTTTAGTGCTTTTAATATATGGTCAAAGTTGTCAATTCCTGCAGCCATCTCAAGGGAGGAGGTTTTTTAGAGGTCTTTTGAAAGGTATTATAGTAGCTTTGTGAAGGATGTTTGTGGTTGTGGGGGGAGTTGTGGGAAACAGCTGGTGTATGTTTTTAAGAATATGGCCAATATGTTTAATAAGCTTCTGCTGTCAGATGCCTGGAGTGGCAATTCAACCTGGCTGTGCAGGACTGAAGAGAATAAGGAAAATGTCATTAGGCTGGGAGGAGCCTTGGAAGTCAAGACAGCAGCAGTTACCTGCTGGGATGGAGAAGGGAAGCCAAGGGAAAATTGCAGAGGCAGGCACATAATGAGGAAAGTAGGGATTGGAAGGATGATTTTTGCTGTGGCAAGTGGTAAGAGAGGGACAAGACTGCTTTTTGGAAGCAGCTATGATCTTAGAATAAGTTTTTAATGGCTGAACCCTTCATGGTCTTAGAAATATTTGTGCCATTAGAGATACTATTTGTCTCTGTGATCACAGGGGCAACTGAAAGGATAAAGCCTGAACCTGTAGAATCCATTTGCATGGAAAAAAAAAAAAAGCATTACTGTAGTCAAACCCACAGATCTTACTCGGTGTAGCTAAAATCACATCCCTAGGCTCTGTGGGCTCAGGAGATGCAGCCAGTTAAGAGAATGGTGTTGCCTCAGAACTTGGCTTAGGGATGTCCATGACTCGTGCAGGTGGAGCTGGTGATTGAGTGGTATGTGAACTGAACGGGGCTGCTGCTGCCATGCTGGGGAGAGCTGAGCTGCCAGTGAGCCTTCCTTGCCAGTAAGATGTGAAATCCATGGTTCAGTGAAAAAAGCTCATGCTTCATTTCGGGCCTCTGGCAGCATGACTAGCGTCCATCCGAAAATAGGGACAAGGAACTCTGTCTGCATAGTGGGATTTAGCTATGGTTGTGAGGCAGACTGGAGTTACCTTGCTCTGCTAGGGTAGCAGCTCAGTCTGAAATGATAACTGTGTTTCACCCCTGAGTGGAGGTCTTTGCTGGAGTGGACCAATGAGTCCGATGTGCAGGCATGTGTGGCTGGGAGGGCTGAAGGGCTGAAGCAGAATGGGAAAAGGAAGGGACTTGGTTAGTCAGGGAGTTTTTCTAAAGGAAAAAAGAGTTTATGTGAATCACTGGAAACTACTTCTCATTGTTTCGGGAATATACATAGGAGACAATTTTTGCCAATAAAAGCATAAATTCGTGGGTAATGAGGAGTCCTTGCCATTCCCATTTGAAAGCTCTTCCAGATTGGGTCAGATGACTCCACCTACTAAAACTATGTATGCCTATGGCAAGCACTGCTTTAAGCCTTAAATAAATCCATGGCATTGTGCCTGTAATAATCTTTCTGCAGAGCTGTGCAGCCTACTACTCATTAGCTGATGTATTTATCATGCTTACTGTTCTTTTCCATTCTTTCTGTAGCACGGGTATGATGGTATCTGGTAAAGTAATTTAAAAACTATTGTTAAAAGTATAAAAACACAGATCCTATGAAGTCACTCTGAAGGTAATGGAGCTCTGTGTGTTCACAAAATAATTACTGTGGATCAGTTTGTTGCTCATAGAACTGAAGTTCTTAATATACACACAGTGTGTATATATATATGCACAAATATATTTATCTGTGGTATTTTTTAACTCTCACACGTGTATGTACTGGATTATTATAAAAGCAAAGTCAATATAAATACATAAGACTATAGGATTCCACATGTGAAGATGTTCACAGGGAGATGCTGTGTTAGTGTGTAGAAGGCAGTGATCACATCATTAAGGACTTAGTTGTCTGAAAGGTGTAATCTTTATACCTACAGAAAGTTAAGTACTCAGAAGTAAGCAAATACCAGCTGTGCAAGATGTGGATTCCATTGTTCTTAATGGCTTTTTATAGGAGTAGAAGAAGAATTCAGTAACAAACATTTTGTAATTAATTGTGCTTTAATGTTGAATTCATATTGCTTACCAGTTACACGTATCAAAAGAAAAGACAGGGTTCATCATTAAATGTGAGTGGCTGCAAAAATGACACCACAAAGACCAGTTGTCTTTAACTGTGGCTGTTTACAGGTTTTCTTCTGGCATCTCTGCTGAGGATTAAAAAGAGTCTTAACTACTAGCTCTCCATCGAAATTCAAAACTATCTTGAAGCTGTAGAATGTAAAAAACCTTTTGGGTCTGATTTTAATTGGAAGCCAAAATCTTCTGTGAGACTCTCATGGTGTTGTATACTCCTAAGGCAGAATTTTGGGGTGTTTTCAGTTTTAAATCAGAGATTTTTATGAAGTTATCACCCATTCTAAAAGCAAATATTCTATGAATTGGGAAAAAAAAAATAAATCAATTTTCTCAATAGCCATTGTGAATACACTTCACCATGATGACTGTGCTGGAAAACACAGGCTGAAATATTTTGTTTCTCGTTCAAGTAAGTTAAACGAGGAGTTGTTTGTATGGCTGTAGACATATTTGGAAGGAAAGCTTTAAAAGTGTTGATGAAAGGGCAATAAAGGAAGAGCTGTGACCTGAGGATGTATGTTAAACTGTACTGGATGTATGTAACTGCAGAGACATCATGAAAACATGTTTCTGAAAGGCTTTGAAGTGCTTCTAGAAGCAAGAGCTGGCCTTTGCACCCATACCCAATTAGTCTCAAAACAGAAGAAACAAGTGTTTCTTCTGAGTGTTGCTGTGCCTAAGTATTGCAGAGTCTGAGTGGAGTCTGGTGTTTTGGTGTTTCCCTTCTACCAGCAGTTAAATACTATTCACTCTAAAATAAATAAAAAATAAATAACATTTCAGAGACTTCCTGGGACTTGTGTGCAGGAGGTCTTTGCCATTGTAAGGAGTCAGCAACCCTCTCAAAACACTCCCTTTCTTCTGAAATGCCAAGCAGAAAACCAATATACAGATTAGAGTAGGCTTTCTGCACTGAGTTTCCATCCTGGGATTTATTTCTTAATGCTCTGCCCAGCAAGCCAGTCTTCATCTTCTCCTTTTTTTTGACTGTTGCAGTTGCTGGGGCATAATCTCACAGCCCTGCCTCTACAAAATATTTTGCTACCTGAACAAAAAAAATATGCATGTGCTGGGTTTCCTAGAAATTTCCAGTGCAAGAAACAGGAGCCTGACAGGAGCCAGGACTTTCTGGGGATGTCTCAGAAACCCAGGGGTGCCACTGGTGAGAGTTTTTGCACACAGGCCAGAGCTCCTCAGTCTCAGCCATGCTGAACTTCACAACCAGACTAGAAGAAAAACAGTAAAAATCTTGTGTGATATGTATATATAGGTGACATTTGTGCATGTGAGTTAGTAACTTGGTAATTAAAAGCGTGTTTTGATCAGATCTTTACTGTAACTTACTTGAATTTGAGTGATTGGCTCAGTGTTTTTAGTGTAGAAAGATGCAGATCGTAAGTGGAATTTATAATTTAATTAATCACAGGATAATGCTCACAAGTTTTCAGGAAAAAATGAAAGCTATTTGCATTTGTACTTTTAATCTGTAAGAGATATCAGGTGATAAATTCAGCAGAGATGACACTTTCTGTGGTATCACAAATCTGGAAAATAACATTTAAATTACAGAATATTGTTTCTTCCACCAAAAGCAATGGAAGTATTCCACTGGTCTGAACATAAAACACGTTGTCCTCCTTTACAGTGGCTGTCCTGAAGGTATTTTAGAGNTAAATACATAAGACTATAGGATTCCACATGTGAAGATGTTCACAGGGAGATGCTGTGTTAGTGTGTAGAAGGCAGTGATCACATCATTAAGGACTTAGTTGTCTGAAAGGTGTAATCTTTATACCTACAGAAAGTTAAGTACTCAGAAGTAAGCAAATACCAGCTGTGCAAGATGTGGATTCCATTGTTCTTAATGGCTTTTTATAGGAGTAGAAGAAGAATTCAGTAACAAACATTTTGTAATTAATTGTGCTTTAATGTTGAATTCATATTGCTTACCAGTTACACGTATCAAAAGAAAAGACAGGGTTCATCATTAAATGTGAGTGGCTGCAAAAATGACACCACAAAGACCAGTTGTCTTTAACTGTGGCTGTTTACAGGTTTTCTTCTGGCATCTCTGCTGAGGATTAAAAAGAGTCTTAACTACTAGCTCTCCATCGAAATTCAAAACTATCTTGAAGCTGTAGAATTTAAAAAACCTTTTGGGTCTGATTTTAATTGGAAGCCAAAATCTTCTGTGAGACTCTCATGGTGTTGTATACTCCTAAGGCAGAATTTTGGGGTGTTTTCAGTTTTAAATCAGAGATTTTTATGAAGTTATCACCCATTCTAAAAGCAAATATTCTATGAATTGGGAAAAAAAAAATAAATCAATTTTCTCAATAGCCATTGTGAATACACTTCACCATGATGACTGTGCTGGAAAACACAGGCTGAAATATTTTGTTTCTCGTTCAAGTAAGTTAAACGAGGAGTTGTTTGTATGGCTGTAGACATATTTGGAAGGAAAGCTTTAAAAGTGTTGATGAAAGGGCAATAAAGGAAGAGCTGTGACCTGAGGATGTATGTTAAACTGTACTGGATGTATGTAACTGCAGAGACATCATGAAAACATGTTTCTGAAAGGCTTTGAAGTGCTTCTAGAAGCAAGAGCTGGCCTTTGCACCCATACCCAATTAGTCTCAAAACAGAAGAAACAAGTGTTTCTTCTGAGTGTTGCTGTGCCTAAGTATTGCAGAGTCTGAGTGGAGTCTGGTGTTTTGGTGTTTCCCTTCTACCAGCAGTTAAATACTATTCACTCTAAAATAAATAAAAAATAAATAACATTTCAGAGACTTCCTGGGACTTGTGTGCAGGAGGTCTTTGCCATTGTAAGGAGTCAGCAACCCTCTCAAAACACTCCCTTTCTTCTGAAATGCCAAGCAGAAAACCAATATACAGATTAGAGTAGGCTTTCTGCACTGAGTTTCCATCCTGGGATTTATTTCTTAATGCTCTGCCCAGCAAGCCAGTCTTCATCTTCTCCTTTTTTTTGACTGTTGCAGTTGNAAAACCCCAACCCCCCCAAAAAAACCCTAACCCACCAAAATAAAAAGAAAGCAGACAAAACCTACCATGATCAAAGGGCTGTTTAATACTCTTGCCTTCTTTGCTTTTTGCATTCTGCACTTCACAATGCTTGCAAATGAGTTAGTAAAATTGGTTCTAAAGCAGAGGTGATGCCTCTTGGTGCAACCCTAGAAGTTAGAGCAGAAATTCTGTGGGTTGCATGTTTCTGCAGGTCAGCACAACTCTATGCACCTTAGTGGCCTGAGGGATTTTTTTNGCTGGGGCATAATCTCACAGCCCTGCCTCTACAAAATATTTTGCTACCTGAACAAAAAAAATATGCATGTGCTGGGTTTCCTAGAAATTTCCAGTGCAAGAAACAGGAGCCTGACAGGAGCCAGGACTTTCTGGGGATGTCTCAGAAACCCAGGGGTGCCACTGGTGAGAGTTTTTGCACACAGGCCAGAGCTCCTCAGTCTCAGCCATGCTGAACTNTGACATGCTGTGATGCTGTGATTCTGTGATCCCACCTTTGAGGTGGTGTGGAGACATGGCCAAAAGTTTATAACTGTTGCTAAATTGGAAGGTGCTCTAAGCAAAACTGAATGCAAGGAAAAAATACCTTTCTTAGTTGGTTTGGGTGGGTTTTTATCAGGAAGGCTTAGTTTCCCAAAGGCATTTTGCCATCCTTGCTTCCCCCAGCAGCGGTTCAGACAGACCTTCTCTCCAGCAAGGGAAGAGACAGGAGGAAGCAAGGAATCAACCCTTTGCTTACAACGGACTGGACTCCTGCTTGTATTTGGCAACCAGAGATAAGAAGGATGCAACCTCAAAAAAAAAAAAAATCGGTATTTTCTATAATTAGAGGAGTTGGAGGTAACAACAGTGGTGTTGAAAAGATGGATGCTGTTTAAAATGGTAATGGAGGGTCTTGGATTCTGATAACAATGAAGGGGTTAAATAATTTTTTGGCAGTCAATTGATCATGTAAAACCATAAAGCTGCTCCAGTAGAAAGAGATGTGTGGAGGTAAAAAATATCAGACTGAGTGCACACTCTCTGTGGATAATAAAAATTACCCACTTTCTCACAGATGTCAAATCTGGCAGTTTTCCACTAAAAATTTGGATTGCATATCAGCTATCCAAATTATTTTAGTGTCTGTTGAAGAGTGTGTTTGGCAAGGTTTCCAGGAGGAAAATAGGAAGTAGATTTGAAAACATAAATACTATTTGAATACAACTGCTTTAGCTGATTGTTCCTCAGATGAACTTCAGTGGAAACACATTCTGCTCTTCTAGTTCCCAGCAAGCCTTCAGGTGGAGAAAGTGGATGCTTGTGAGGGCAGGGAGAGGTCTCCTTCCAAGGATTTGACCTTCCTCCCTTGTTGTGGGGTTTTTGGGGTTTGG
>VYZU01064641.1:0-14907 GCA_013401355.1 Ceyx cyanopectus | reverse complement strand
CAAAATAAAAAGAAAGCAGACAAAACCTACCATGATCAAAGGGCTGTTTAATACTCTTGCCTTCTTTGCTTTTTGCATTCTGCACTTCACAATGCTTGCAAATGAGTTAGTAAAATTGGTTCTAAAGCAGAGGTGATGCCTCTTGGTGCAACCCTAGAAGTTAGAGCAGAAATTCTGTGGGTTGCATGTTTCTGCAGGTCAGCACAACTCTATGCACCTTAGTGGCCTGAGGGATTTTTTTGCTAGGTGCTCCTGCTCTGGCAGGGGGTTGGACTAGATGATCTTTCTAGGTCCCTTCCAACCTCTGACATGCTGTGATGCTGTGATTCTGTGATCCCACCTTTGAGGTGGTGTGGAGACATGGCCAAAAGTTTATAACTGTTGCTAAATTGGAAGGTGCTCTAAGCAAAACTGAATGCAAGGAAAAAATACCTTTCTTAGTTGGTTTGGGTGGGTTTTTATCAGGAAGGCTTAGTTTCCCAAAGGCATTTTGCCATCCTTGCTTCCCCCAGCAGCGGTTCAGACAGACCTTCTCTCCAGCAAGGGAAGAGACAGGAGGAAGCAAGGAATCAACCCTTTGCTTACAATGGACTGGACTCCTGCTTGTATTTGGCAACCAGAGATAAGAAGGATGCAACCTCAAAAAAAAAAAAAAAATCGGTATTTTCTATAATTAGAGGAGTTGGAGGTAACAACAGTGGTGTTGAAAAGATGGATGCTGTTTAAAATGGTAATGGAGGGTCTTGGATTCTGATAACAATGAAGGGGTTAAATAATTTTTTGGCAGTCAATTGATCATGTAAAACCATAAAGCTGCTCCAGTAGAAAGAGATGTGTGGAGGTAAAAAATATCAGACTGAGTGCACACTCTCTGTGGATAATAAAAATTACCCACTTTCTCACAGATGTCAAATCTGGCAGTTTTCCACTAAAAATTTGGATTGCATATCAGCTATCCAAATTATTTTAGTGTCTGTTGAAGAGTGTGTTTGGCAAGGTTTCCAGGAGGAAAATAGGAAGTAGATTTGAAAACATAAATACTATTTGAATACAACTGCTTTAGCTGATTGTTCCTCAGATGAACTTCAGTGGAAACACATTCTGCTCTTCTAGTTCCCAGCAAGCCTTCAGGTGGAGAAAGTGGATGCTTGTGAGGGCAGGGAGAGGTCTCCTTCCAAGGATTTGACCTTCCTCCCTTGTTGTGGGGTTTTTGGGGTTTGGTTTGTTGGTTTTTTTTTTTGGTTGGTTGGTTTTGTTTTTTGTTCGTTCGGGGTTTTTTGGGGTCTTTCTTCCTCCTGCTTTTCTCAGTTAAATGAGAGGAGTCTGATAGTTGAACAAGCATTGGTGAGGTTAAAAAATTACCTAAAGGGGACAACTACATTAAAGTTTCCAATTTTATCAAGGACTGNTGGATGTAAGGATATGTTGGGGTTTAAGTATGCATGGGGAATCATAAAACATGCATTGTTTCTTAATGTCTTCTGAAAGTACAGCAATAGGATGGTTCTCAGGCTCTACCTTGTTAATAAACTTACATCCTTCTTCTCATTTCTGAGACTGGATAAAAAAAAAACAAACCAGAAGATCAAAAGATCTTGCAAGAGTTCTGTCTGCTCTGGTTTGTTGGAATGACTGTGAGCACTGATTGAATTTCTGAACCAGAGGCTGTGCACCATGACCCCACCACTGCTATTTGTTCAGTAAGAATCTGTCAGTAGAACAGGGGTTCCCACTCACTGCTTTTTGGATTTGGCCTCAAATACAGCATTTTAANGGAGTCTGATAGTTGAACAAGCATTGGAGAGGATAAAGAATGAACCAAGAGGGGTATAGTCATTGAAGAGATCAAATATGATCAAGATATGATCAAATATATGATCAAATATCACAAGAGAAGGGGCAAGCAGGTGTGTAGCACAGGGCTTTTCTGTCTTGCCCTGATCCACAAACAGGTTAATAAATCAGAGGAGTAACAATACTGCTATTCTTAGGTTATAACTGAAACACGATAGGATGAAGACGAGAGAGGAGAGTATCAGAAGAATAAACTGAAAGCTTCCTGATGCTGAATTTGGTTAGAAATGTGTAGCTGTAGGTCATGGATGTCATAAAATACTTGAAAACTAAATAACAGGATGCACTTCTGCAAGGAAGTGATGTTCTGGCAGGCACTTCCACTGGCTTTGACAGACTAGTTTCATGCCAGCAGAAAATAGTGCTTCATACTGGGGATAAGATCAGAATCATGTTTTACTGAGCTTTTCATGGGACAAAAAGTAATGGGAAAAAAATTGCACTGTGATCCTGGTGTTCTAGAGCCCTTCTGGCAGATCCTGAAGATGTCTCATTCCAGTGATTGTGGTGAAGGATGGAGGTTTGTTGGCCTGGGCTAGGAGCAGTGCTAGAATAGAGATGCTGCACTCATGTGAATTTTATTTAATCAAATTGCATCCATTTAAAGCCAGTGCAGTGTCCATAGGGTTGCAGACAGAGCATCAGGGCATTTCTCGTTGTAAATCCCGTGGCTCTTCTGTTTTCCTCAAAAAAAAAAAAAGGCAAGACAAGAAAAAAGAACTGCCAGGAGGAGTTTCCTTTTTGATCATAAAGACAACACCAACAAATTATCCCTGTTTAGTATACATTTTCAGCTTGCTTTGGTGCCAGGAGTTCTGCCACCTGTTCCCAGCAGGCAGCACTGGGATAAGAAGAAAACTGGTAATCTTTGAGAAATCAAATATACATGTACACTTACAAAGCGAACTTTGATAGTCTTTTTAGTGAAGGAGATCAACCTTTCAGCAGTACAACTCACTTGGGTGATGAGCTGCTTTAGTGTTTTTAGACACTTTCTGCTGTCATTTGTTTAAAGGAACCTCAGCAAGCAGTTTCAGATTTTGGTGTGAGTTTTTGTGTCATTAAAAATAAATAAATAAAAAAACCCCAACCCCCCCAAAAAAACCCTAACCCACCAAAATAAAAAGAAAGCAGACAAAACCTACCATGATCAAAGGGCTGTTTAATACTCTTGCCTTCTTTGCTTTTTGCATTCTGCACTTCACAATGCTTGCAAATGAGTTAGTAAAATTGGTTCTAAAGCAGAGGTGATGCCTCTTGGTGCAACCCTAGAAGTTAGAGCAGAAATTCTGTGGGTTGCATGTTTCTGCAGGTCAGCACAACTCTATGCACCTTAGTGGCCTGAGGGATTTTTTTGCTAGGTGCTCCTGCTCTGGCAGGGGGTTGGACTAGATGATCTTTCTAGGTCCCTTCCAACCTCTGACATGCTGTGATGCTGTGATTCTGTGATCCCACCTTTGAGGTGGTGTGGAGACATGGCCAAAAGTTTATAACTGTTGCTAAATTGGAAGGTGCTCTAAGCAAAACTGAATGCAAGGAAAAAATACCTTTCTTAGTTGGTTTGGGTGGGTTTTTATCAGGAAGGCTTAGTTTCCCAAAGGCATTTTGCCATCCTTGCTTCCCCCAGCAGCGGTTCAGACAGACCTTCTCTCCAGCAAGGGAAGAGACAGGAGGAAGCAAGGAATCAACCCTTTGCTTACAATGGACTGGACTCCTGCTTGTATTTGGCAACCAGAGATAAGAAGGATGCAACCTCAAAAAAAAAAAAAAAATCGGTATTTTCTATAATTAGAGGAGTTGGAGGTAACAACAGTGGTGTTGAAAAGATGGATGCTGTTTAAAATGGTAATGGAGGGTCTTGGATTCTGATAACAATGAAGGGGTTAAATAATTTTTTGGCAGTCAATTGATCATGTAAAACCATAAAGCTGCTCCAGTAGAAAGAGATGTGTGGAGGTAAAAAATATCAGACTGAGTGCACACTCTCTGTGGATAATAAAAATTACCCACTTTCTCACAGATGTCAAATCTGGCAGTTTTCCACTAAAAATTTGGATTGCATATCAGCTATCCAAATTATTTTAGTGTCTGTTGAAGAGTGTGTTTGGCAAGGTTTCCAGGAGGAAAATAGGAAGTAGATTTGAAAACATAAATACTATTTGAATACAACTGCTTTAGCTGATTGTTCCTCAGATGAACTTCAGTGGAAACACATTCTGCTCTTCTAGTTCCCAGCAAGCCTTCAGGTGGAGAAAGTGGATGCTTGTGAGGGCAGGGAGAGGTCTCCTTCCAAGGATTTGACCTTCCTCCCTTGTTGTGGGGTTTTTGGGGTTTGGTTTGTTGGTTTTTTTTTTTGGTTGGTTGGTTTTGTTTTTTGTTCGTTCGGGGTTTTTTGGGGTCTTTCTTCCTCCTGCTTTTCTCAGTTAAATGAGAGGAGTCTGATAGTTGAACAAGCATTGGAGAGGATAAAGAATGAACCAAGAGGGGTATAGTCATTGAAGAGATCAAATATGATCAAGATATGATCAAATATATGATCAAATATCACAAGAGAAGGGGCAAGCAGGTGTGTAGCACAGGGCTTTTCTGTCTTGCCCTGATCCACAAACAGGTTAATAAATCAGAGGAGTAACAATACTGCTATTCTTAGGTTATAACTGAAACACGATAGGATGAAGACGAGAGAGGAGAGTATCAGAAGAATAAACTGAAAGCTTCCTGATGCTGAATTTGGTTAGAAATGTGTAGCTGTAGGTCATGGATGTCATAAAATACTTGAAAACTAAATAACAGGATGCACTTCTGCAAGGAAGTGATGTTCTGGCAGGCACTTCCACTGGCTTTGACAGACTAGTTTCATGCCAGCAGAAAATAGTGCTTCATACTGGGGATAAGATCAGAATCATGTTTTACTGAGCTTTTCATGGGACAAAAAGTAATGGGAAAAAAATTGCACTGTGATCCTGGTGTTCTAGAGCCCTTCTGGCAGATCCTGAAGATGTCTCATTCCAGTGATTGTGGTGAAGGATGGAGGTTTGTTGGCCTGGGCTAGGAGCAGTGCTAGAATAGAGATGCTGCACTCATGTGAATTTTATTTAATCAAATTGCATCCATTTAAAGCCAGTGCAGTGTCCATAGGGTTGCAGACAGAGCATCAGGGCATTTCTCGTTGTAAATCCCGTGGCTCTTCTGTTTTCCTCTCCTATCTTTCTCCCCTTACTAGTCTCAAATGTGCTTCAGTGGAAAAGCTCAGTTCTGCCTCCCTACTTATTGTTGTTACTCCACTGCTGGGAACATGGGGGAGTTGCTGTAATGCTAAGTGTGCATGTGAGAGAGGGAGTTTCTGCTCCAGAGAGCTTGTGCTCTGTGGAGGTCAGAGTCAGGTGCATCTCCCATCTCTGATCTCTCAGTACACTGATACACTTAGAAAAACACTCCTCATAAAAAAAAAATAAAATAAAAAATTCTCAGGCACCTTTAAACTTCTGCTCTGGTGCTTGGAGAATTCCTGTCCTGCCCTACTGGATATCTGAAGGAGAACAATAGAAGTTGAACCATTTTTTGGTCTGGTGAAAATTTTCATGTAATGAAATTGTAAGAGATTTATTACCTGGATTTTTGGAGAGGAAAACAATTTAATCTTTCAAAGGACTTTCAGGACTACTCCAATCAAGTCATGATTCGTTTTTTTTTCTTTTAATATCTTTTGTTCATACTTCACTTTTTGAGTCAGGAAATGTGTTCCCAGATACTTCAATGGTCCTACTGGAAGTGCTCAATTGATCTGTGCAGTATTAGAAAGATTTGGATGCCTCCTGTGGAGTGATGACCACTGTACTTCACGAAGAGGCACAGTTTCTTGTATGTATGTGTGAAAGCCTTGCCCACCTTCAGCCCTTGGCGTGGCCCAAGAGGTACTGATGGTAAGGTCCCTATGTGCACAACTGTGGTGAGAAGTGTTTGGCTTGTACTGCAGTGGTCCTGGCAGAGAATGCTGCCAGCTGAAGGGTTAGGTTCCAGCTGAGGAGTTGTTCCTCTTTGCCAGGGCACAGTGCAGACAGGTGAGGTAATTTGCTATCTGTATGCAAGACCTGTCAACTTGCTGAAATACTGTCTTGTTTCTTTTGATGCNGTGGAGGTAAAAAATATCAGACTGAGTGCACACTCTCTGTGGATAATAAAAATTACCCACTTTCTCACAGATGTCAAATCTGGCAGTTTTCCACTAAAAATTTGGATTGCATATCAGCTATCCAAATTATTTTAGTGTCTGTTGAAGAGTGTGTTTGGCAAGGTTTCCAGGAGGAAAATAGGAAGTAGATTTGAAAACATAAATACTATTTGAATACAACTGCTTTAGCTGATTGTTCCTCAGATGAACTTCAGTGGAAACACATTCTGCTCTTCTAGTTCCCAGCAAGCCTTCAGGTGGAGAAAGTGGATGCTTGTGAGGGCAGGGAGAGGTCTCCTTCCAAGGATTTGACCTTCCTCCCTTGTTGTGGGGTTTTTGGGGTTTGGTTTGTTGGTTTTTTTTTTTGGTTGGTTGGTTTTGTTTTTTGTTCGTTCGGGGTTTTTTGGGGTCTTTCTTCCTCCTGCTTTTCTCAGTTAAATGAGAGGAGTCTGATAGTTGAACAAGCATTGGAGAGGATAAAGAATGAACCAAGAGGGGTATAGTCATTGAAGAGATCAAATATGATCAAGATATGATCAAATATATGATCAAATATCACAAGAGAAGGGGCAAGCAGGTGTGTAGCACAGGGCTTTTCTGTCTTGCCCTGATCCACAAACAGGTTAATAAATCAGAGGAGTAACAATACTGCTATTCTTAGGTTATAACTGAAACACGATAGGATGAAGACGAGAGAGGAGAGTATCAGAAGAATAAACTGAAAGCTTCCTGATGCTGAATTTGGTTAGAAATGTGTAGCTGTAGGTCATGGATGTCATAAAATACTTGAAAACTAAATAACAGGATGCACTTCTGCAAGGAAGTGATGTTCTGGCAGGCACTTCCACTGGCTTTGACAGACTAGTTTCATGCCAGCAGAAAATAGTGCTTCATACTGGGGATAAGATCAGAATCATGTTTTACTGAGCTTTTCATGGGACAAAAAGTAATGGGAAAAAAATTGCACTGTGATCCTGGTGTTCTAGAGCCCTTCTGGCAGATCCTGAAGATGTCTCATTCCAGTGATTGTGGTGAAGGATGGAGGTTTGTTGGCCTGGGCTAGGAGCAGTGCTAGAATAGAGATGCTGCACTCATGTGAATTTTATTTAATCAAATTGCATCCATTTAAAGCCAGTGCAGTGTCCATAGGGTTGCAGACAGAGCATCAGGGCATTTCTCGTTGTAAATCCCGTGGCTCTTCTGTTTTCCTCTCCTATCTTTCTCCCCTTACTAGTCTCAAATGTGCTTCAGTGGAAAAGCTCAGTTCTGCCTCCCTACTTATTGTTGTTACTCCACTGCTGGGAACATGGGGGAGTTGCTGTAATGCTAAGTGTGCATGTGAGAGAGGGAGTTTCTGCTCCAGAGAGCTTGTGCTCTGTGGAGGTCAGAGTCAGGTGCATCTCCCATCTCTGATCTCTCAGTACACTGATACACTTAGAAAAACACTCCTCATAAAAAAAAAATAAAATAAAAAATTCTCAGGCACCTTTAAACTTCTGCTCTGGTGCTTGGAGAATTCCTGTCCTGCCCTACTGGATATCTGAAGGAGAACAATAGAAGTTGAACCATTTTTTGGTCTGGTGAAAATTTTCATGTAATGAAATTGTAAGAGATTTATTACCTGGATTTTTGGAGAGGAAAACAATTTAATCTTTCAAAGGACTTTCAGGACTACTCCAATCAAGTCATGATTCGTTTTTTTTTCTTTTAATATCTTTTGTTCATACTTCACTTTTTGAGTCAGGAAATGTGTTCCCAGATACTTCAATGGTCCTACTGGAAGTGCTCAATTGATCTGTGCAGTATTAGAAAGATTTGGATGCCTCCTGTGGAGTGATGACCACTGTACTTCACGAAGAGGCACAGTTTCTTGTATGTATGTGTGAAAGCCTTGCCCACCTTCAGCCCTTGGCGTGGCCCAAGAGGTACTGATGGTAAGGTCCCTATGTGCACAACTGTGGTGAGAAGTGTTTGGTTTGTACTGCAGTGGTCCTGGCAGAGAATGCTGCCAGCTGAAGGGTTAGGTTCCAGCTGAGGAGTTGTTCCTCTTTGCCAGGGCACAGTGCAGACAGGTGAGGTAATTTGCTATCTGTATGCAAGACCTGTCAACTTGCTGAAATACTGTCTTGTTTCTTTTGATGCTTTAATAAGGCTAAAAGAAATTTAGGTCAAACCTCCACTTGCTCATCCAACCATCAAACAGGAAAAGCTTTATTTCTATTGTCAAGGAGAACATCCGATGAAAACAGCTGTTGGGTGTCCTAACCTGTGTCCATGGTATCAAAACCTCCACAAATCTCAGTGCTGCCTCGTGTAATAAAGCCCTGATCCAAAGATGGTATGGGCTGCTGACTGTGTCATTCTCCTTGAATGGAGTCAGTTCTTGGAACATTTCAGGCCCATTTACATGCAATGTTTGAGTTTTTTTATGATTTTATGTTTGTTCTTCCTAGTGATTCAACAGAACCGAGTGTAGTGTTTTACTCACACCACCACCTCTCCAATGCTCACAATTAAGCAGTCCTTGAACTTTTGGGCATACTTGTAGATATAAAATAGGACCATTTGATTACAGAGGCTTCTTCAAAGCCAGAGGCACTCTCTTCCTGCTCTCTGAATATATATATTTCTTCTGGTCTGATAGGTGTGCATGTCCTTGATCTTCCCCAACATGGTGGGCGTTGTAAGGAGTCTCAGCTTGCTAGAAGTCTGTAAAACTAAATGTTTTCCAATGTGGATAATAAAATATTTTGCTGCTCCTTCATATACTTCTAACAGATGTTAAGGGTTCCAGTTCCTCTTAACCTAATTTCCAGATTTCTTTGGAAACCAAGCTCAAAGTTGTGAGAACACTACTGAGTTAAGTCCAGATTTTGCAGGTTGCAGTTGTTAGCAGTTAGGGTATATGGAAGCCTGTTACTTGAGATACTTTTTCTGTCAAATCTTAGCTTCATCTTTCCAGGACTAGTAGTAGAAATCCCAGGAAATCTTCCCTTTTGATCTCACTCTGAGATCTTGTTGGAATTTTCATTTTGTTTCATTTTTTCATTTTAAAATAGCTTGGTGTGTTGGTTGGTTTTTTTTTTCTCTTAATCACCAGTTCAAAACCTTAACACATACTGACAGGTAAAGGTAACACTGGTCAATCCTAACATAAGAAAATAGCATGACCTTAAGTGAAGCATTGACAAGTGTATAAAGACAGTAATGTCCTGCTTTTCTTCCTCTCACTCCCCATCCTCCATCCACCTTTAAGTGGATCCATGGATTCATCCATGGATTTACCTGAAATTAAGGCTTTCTCTCTTGTGAGGTCTTCCTGTAGTTATTAGACCTAATTTTTCTGTAATTGGGTAGACTGTAGTCTCAGCTAGAATGTTTGTCTTGGTGGCTCTGGTGGAGATGTATGGGTGGGTTCTTACCTCTGTATGGAGCACTAGTGAAGAGAACAGAAACTCTCAGACCTGTTTATCTAGCTAACTGGTGAAACCAGGTCTGTGGCAGTCTGGTGAGCTGACAGCTGGAGCTGTGGAGCTTTCTGGAGCCTGTTGGTTTACTAGCTGTGTCCCATTTTTACATATGTCCTTTTTGAAACTTCTCTTATTAAAAAAATAAAAATAAAATAATCTATATTCTTCAATGAATCAGTGTAAGAGAGTCTACAACTCTCCAGCTACTTCTGAAATGAAATGTTTACCAGCTCCTTTGCTGGTTGTTCATTTTAACTGGAAAGTAAGTAAATTTTTGTTTATAACTTTTCCTTTTTTTTTGCAGCTAATTTTTCGAAGTCTATTTAAATACCTATTGGAAAAGGATCTTTATCCTTTTAGCCCTTTCTTAGGCAGGGTGGTCTCTACTAGCTTTTTAACAAGATCTCTCCAAGAAAAGTAAGCAATTTAGCAAAAGAAAATAAAAAAAGCAGCACATCTTAAATACACTGCATTCTAAAAGATATTTTTTACCCACACCACCCACATATATGTTAACATAAAGAATTAGTCCTAACCTGCCAAAAGAGGAAAATACACAACACCTTTCAAAGATGCAAATTGACAATTAACAAAACAATAGAATTCTAGCCTTCCTTTCCAGAGGTGCAAATTGATAATCAGATTGCAATGAAAAACTGGTGCCTTCTGTTTCAGATTTAGTTTGAGATGAAGGCTCCCCACAGAAGAAGGGGAGGGAAAGAGACCAAGTAATGCCACCAGTTCTACCCTGGGAAGAACCTGTGTGAGCAGCACTGGGACACAAAGCTGTGGAGTTGGCATGTGGCAATGAGAAGGGAATGGCTGTGGAATGAGAGGGCAGAATGTCAGGGGTAGCAGCTTCTTTTTTTTTACATATCCTGTACTTTCCAGTTATACTGTTGAGAGAAACTACAAACCCTCGGTGATAATAATTTAATATATTTTTTTAGCATCTCTTTGGCAGCCTCACCTTCATTCTGCCCATGAAACTCCATCTCTTCTCTTTATCCTAACATTTCATGTACCCCTGAACTGCTGCAGGTAGCTACCAGTTTATTTTTATCCCAGCTTGCCTCAGAGAGCTTTCATCCTTTCCAAACATGAAGTTTTACAGAGTGATTTCTACTTGAATTTATGAGCCAATAAATAATGGGAACTACCATTGGCTTTTCTAACGGTGAGTTGTGGTGCCTGGTGCTCAGAAGATGGCAAAAAAGTCTTGTGTGCTGTGGGAGGTTTCTGTGTTATGAATTAGAGAGCACCTGAGGAATTGGAGATTTGTTTCAAAGCTTTAATTTGGATGCAAATTTTGAAGAAAGAGTCCTAAACTTTGTTTTGAATTTTCCTAACATCTGACTTGTGTTTGTGCTTTTGGCCAACTCTAATGAAATGGATGCCTTAAGTCATGTCCCTCTGGGGCCAGTAGTATTTCTACCACTACATACTTCTAAATGTTGCTGGGTTTTAATGGGATTTTTGCTTATTTTTATTTTAGTGGATCAATGACTGGCTATGAACTCTCTTTACTTTTTAACAGCTGATATCTTTTAAAAGAACTGCCTTGTAGCACACGTACATTCATTGAAATTTTGTTCTTCTGAAATCTTTCATTTGAAGTTTTGCTACTATGGGAGCTGAATTTGAAAAGTAGAGGAGTAATTTAAGGATAAGACCTTTTTAATAATCTGAATAATTTGTGGCATTTGACAAATATATAGATGTATAGTCTGGGATTTTTTTTAAGACCAGTTGGAGTATTTGAGACTTTGTTAATTTGAATCCAAGCTGTATGATTAAATGCCCTATATATCTTGGAAAGTTTCAGCCATAATTATACAATTTTAATGAATTTGTTCCTCTTGAAAATGTTGAGTTGACAGCTGCTGAGGATGAAGCCCTGGGTAGTTGCAGCACATGACAGGTAGGGGATTGCAGAGCTCTGAGTGTGCTGCACATGACTCAGCTGGCTCTCAAAACCAAGCTGAAGATTCCTCTGTAAACAAGCAGCAGAGCCTTTCTTTCCCACCAGCAAAGCAACTGGTTTGGTTATGTGGACAGCTGGGTGGTAGCAAAGACCTGACATCTTCCTCACTGGTGGCTGGCATGTGTCAGTCAGTGCATGTCATCCCCCCAGGAGGATTGTGCAGCCCTCAGTCATCCTCAGGGGGATGGAGACACTTTGGATGCTGATACTGGCAGTGACAGTACTCTTGAGCCTGTGTTCAGGGAATATATTCATCCCTCTTCTAGGTGGCAAGATTTAGCACCTCACGTATTTTGATTAGCACTGCATAGGAGATTTTTAGTGGTGTAGTGACTTGTATTGAGATACCATTTATTACGAGCTAGATCCTGACATTAAATATAATCTGACTTCTCTGAAAGCCAACCCCTCTTGAGTGAATGTGGTGTTTGACAAGTAAATAATAGTGTACAGTGCCCTAGAATATGTTTTAACCTGCTCCACGGAAGTTTTCTTAGGCTTGATGCATGCATTTAAGGAGTGTAGTATGCAAGACATGGAAGGATGGAAAAGTTATTTTATGCATCCAATGATTTCTTCTTGGACAAGATTTGTGTTGATAGCACCCCATGCAGTATTTTATTATCCTGCCTCTGGTACAAAGGGGTATGTAATCTGAAGTTTGGGGCTGGACTTATTTTTCAACTAAAAGCCACTAAGGGCAGCACTTTTGTCCCTTTTCATGTCTTGTGAAGTCTATGTGATTTCTAACCCTTTATTTCCAGGCTATTCATGTTTGCTGTCAGGCAGGGCAAATCAATCTTTTCTAAGTACTCTTTAATCATAAATCTGGAAGTATTAAGCTTTCTATTACCTAGCCAGTGGTAGTCAGAAAAAGGCAGGGGAGAATATCTAGACAGTATGGCTGGACTGTGACTGGGAGCACAGGGCTGCTTGCCCTGACCACAGTGATGCTTTTGGTTTTGTTGGTGAGCTGCTTTTTTAGTTTTAATTGGTTTTTGTTTGGGTTTGTGTTGTTTGCTTTATATATATATAGAGAGAGACTACTTCAGTATTCTAATTAATGTGCTTTCCAGTGTCTGTTTTCTATGCTCTGAATGTTCATTTCCCTTAGCTTAACGTTTCCCCTCTGGTTTTCAATAAATCTTGGTGGACCTTTGTATCCTGCTGTCTTTTCTGCTCTTTTCCCCTAGAGTGTTAATTCCCACCCTCTGAATATCTGTAAAATCAGCAATTTTTTCCCATACCAAGCAGTTATTGCCATCAGCTGTTATAAAAGAATAGCTTTAGATGTGTCCCTTAGAGTACACTGACCCCTCTGTCTGATTTATCATTAATTTCCAGAGACTTGTTCCAGGCTTGAAATAATTCCTTCCCTCCAGGGTGTTGAGTTAAACCACACTGAAACCCACTTCCTTGTTCTTTTGTACCTGGGATATTAATCCTATTTCCACCAGCATCCCTGGCAAATGGAGACATCCCATTGTGGTTAACAATTTCTGAGTGTCTTCCAGTGGCTTCTGTTACAACAACGTTCAAGCTTCTTAAACGTCTTTCTGAGCTTGTATTGTATCTTGCTACTGTTCATGTCTTGTACTTCCCTCCCTAGTGCCCACACTCAGTGAAAAAGTAGCATTTGTCTCCCAGGGTCTTGCCCCATTACTCTTCACTACTTCTGCTTCATGCAGCTGGAAGGGTGTGTGCTGACAGCTGGGCAGGGTAGATGGCCATTTGCAGTGGAACTTGGGCTCTATCTGATAGTGGGGGTATACTGGACACGATTTTGAGGCCAGGAAAAGTTTCTGTGCATAACTATTGAAAGAGGATAACAATCTTATGGGTGCTGTGACATGGTCAGCCAGCAAAAAGTATTGGATCTTGGGCTTTAAGCTTTTTTCAGTTGAATGCATTTGCCTTAGAGTGGGATGTGTCTGGAACTAGCAGGAAGAAGTTGGGACAATATCTACTTGGCCCTGCTGAGCACTGGCCACATAAATAATGGTGTGTTCACCACAGGATTGCTTGGGATGGACATTGCTTGGAATGTGAAGACTTGTGACTATACAGTGATGCCTTTTTATTTTCTAGGCACTGTAAAAACTATGTTGCCTCCTAAAATAAAACAATAAATATCAACTGATCTTTTGGAGATTAATTCCCATGCCAAGGCACACTTATTCATGTCCTGTTTCTTCTTAAGGTTAAAGACAGCTCTTTCTTAGGACAAGAACTGAAAAGGTTGCTGTGCAGGAACCTGTTTCTTCATAGTGAAAGCTCATTGATACCCTGTAGTATTTTCCTGATGCTGCAGTGCAGCCTGGGAAGCAGTCACAAACTGCTGAAAATGTGGTATGTCCATTTATCTCTCCTTCAAGACAATAGGAGCTGTCAGTACTTGCTACTTCTGAAAATTAACCACCCAGAAAACTGATTTTGACTTGTAGTCCTCCTGATATTAAAAAAGTAACTTTGACAATGTGAAAATATTGATACTGAGCTGCTTGATTCAGAATTTCTCTGTGCATCTACTGAGATGGTTTAGTAACATTTTACCACGTGAAGTGTGTCAACATCTATGTATATGAAGCAAAGAATAATTAAATGTATGTTTAATGTTGCTTTTTGTTTGTAAACCTGGTGCCAGCCAAGTCCAGCTGTAATCTTCAGGGATCCGCAGGCCCGTAGATCGAAGATGTAACAATACAGACAAATCACTGAAAAGAAAAACATCAAGTCCTTACTCATCACAATGTTTATTGAATTAGAGACTTCAAAGAGTGGGGCTGCAGCAGAGCTGTCAGCTTGCTCCCTGCCTCTGCCTGGTGTCAGAAGGCCACGCTGTTTCTGATGCCTGGAATAAATTTGCCCAAAACCAATGTCTTAGAAGCTTTAGTTCTTGCAGAAATCTGTCTGTAAAGACTCTATTTGTGAGGCAGAAGAAGCTACAAATAGTATGTAGTAGTATGGTTAAGAAATTATATTGAGAGCTGGGAAGAAGTCAGGCCTGCTTGCCAGATTGGGGGCATATGTTGGGGTAAGACATTGCTAGTCTTCCCTTTGCAGTCACGCCTGGTATCCTTGGTTGTTTATGCCTGAAGTATCAAATACCTTGAGACATTTTCTAGTGCTATTAGTCTAGAATGCAATAAAACAAAAAAAAAAATTCTAGCCTAAAAAAAAAAATCTGATTGATTTATAAATGTTAGGATGAAAACAAAATACATCCTGATGTTGTTATTTTGCTTCAGGCCTTAATTCAGAAGTAGTGCTTATACCAGCCTTCCCCAGAAACAGGAGGGGTAAAGACCTAATAAAAATGGAATTCAAGTTGAATTTTCATGTATTCACAGATGTCTAGGAGATGGGCCTTTAAGAAGTGCAGATGCAATCCTTGTGAACGTATTATAGGGTCTGACTGAGCTGGAGTT
>VYZU01064638.1:26256-52593 GCA_013401355.1 Ceyx cyanopectus | reverse complement strand
GAAAGAAAGAAAGAAAGAAAGAAAGAAAGAAAGAAAGAAAGAAAGAAAGAAAGAAAGAAAGAAAGAAAGAAAGAAAGAGAAAGAAAGAAAGAAAGAAAGAAAGAAAGAAAGAAAGAAAGAAAGAAAGAAAGAAAGAAAGAAAGAAAGAAAGAAAAAAGAAAGTTCCAGTGAAATAGGAGAGCCTTGAACTTCTTCAATAAATTCATTTTTAAGGTTGTCAGGTTAGCAATTTTCCTGTAGATATTTTCACAGCTAGGCACATCCTTTTCATTGCATCTGTAAATGTGGTGCATTTGTCAAGGCCTTCAGGGAGACCCTGTCTGCTTTCTGAAGAATTTGGAAATTGAAAACCTCACCTGGATTGGAAAAAAACCCTCAGAAAAGGGGCATGATTTGGGATTGTTTGTAAAAGGTGCCTGCAATACAAGTCCAAGTTTTGTCTATAAATCTTCAAACATTTATAAATCTTCAAACAGCAGATGCACAGAGAAACCTGAACTAGAATCTTGCCCTATTCTGCAGCTGAATTTCCTGGAAAAGTGCCCTGGAAATATAAGGTCACTAGAATCTAGAAGTCCCTTTGGGAATGATTCTGATCATGAGACGGAAGAGTTGCTGCCCATCTTCTTTCAGAGTGAAATATCTTCCCTGTCTGTGGGCACATGGGCTTGTCTTTTGACATAGTGGAAGGCTATTGGAAGGTAGTTGGCCTTACCAGGGCTGTATTTAACTGCAAAAAAAGGAACAAGAAGCAGGATCCTACACAAGGATCTCCTAGATATGCAGTACGTTGATGGTGATCATTGTGATATTTGCTAAAATTTAAAATAATGTGAAATTATCAACAGTGAAAAATAGGGACTTATCTGGCTCCAGCTGAAATAAGAAAAAAGAAACTATTCCAGAAAAACTAAGCATCAGTAAAAATAATGAAAATATTGTGATGTGCTTCAAGCATTGTGAAAATATGCCAAAACGGAAGGAAGGAAGGAAGGAAGGAAGGAAGAAAGGAAGGAAGGAAGGAAGGAAGGAAGGAAGGAAATCTGAAAAGTGGCACTAGGAAAATCTTGTGTTTGCATCAAAATGAGCAAAGAACTTATTCGGGCCATGCCAATTAGAATTAGAAGAATACACTGATTTATTTATTTATTTTTTTATTAGGAAAAGAGTGTTAAGCTTTCATTATTACAGAAATAAAATTAGACCACTGAAAAGCATAATAACTAGGGAGTGAATAGCTGAAAAACAAGCAAATACCACATTTATATGTAATATCTCATGCCTTTTAAAGCTGTATCAATACTGGGGAGCAGGGAGGAGGTGATGCTCTTTTCCAATTATAAGAGGTTGTAACTTCCAGGAATGCTATTATTCATACATCAGGTGACTCCTAAACCTTCAAGTAATTACAGTACACAGAACTCTGTTTTTTTTTAAGCAAACTTTTCCTCTGTAGCCCTGCTTCTTAAGTCAGGATGTGCTCCACAACTGGAACAGCTTGCGCTGGGTTAGCCCCTTGGGAAAGTTCTAATTTACAAAACCCTGTTTAGAAAAATCAAATCTATTTAAAGGCATTACATTATAAACATAAACTCTCTAATGAGCTGTAGTGAAATGGCTCTGGGCTATAACTTGTGAAGTTCAAATGATTTAGCCGTTTTCTGCCATGTATTATTTTCATTTAATCTGCATCAAAACGACTGTAAAGAGTCCAGCTGTTCAAAGTGAGTCTTAAAGAGTCCTGCCAAATGGAAAGGCTTGTCCAATTGTTTCCTTCTTTACTGTGTTTTGTTAAAGACATTAATTGATAGATCAAATATTTCCTAAATCTGTTGGGTTTTTAAAACAAAGCAAAACAAAATAAAACAGGCAAGTCAACATTTCTAATAGAAATGCAGATGCTAAGAAAGATTGCACTTAAAAAATAGGCAATTACAGGCCACAGAATCACTAGGAAGGAAGGAATGAAATAAATAAATAAATAAAAAGAAGGAAAGAAGAAGGAAGAAGAGAAGCAAGGCAAAATAAATCCATCAAACATTCATGGTCCTGTGCCCTGCAACATCTGTGCTTTCATGTACAGATATTCACCCCTTTGGATCCCAGAACATGTATTGAGGATGTGATTGGCTTCTTTCTTCCCTACTTTATCACTTGCTACCTGTAGTGGTGTTTCTTACCTACACCTACATGAGATGCAGTAGTCTTGTCATATTACAACTAATTTCTACTATTCTGAGCTCTTTCTAGGAAACATTTGAGAAATCCCATCTATAATCTTTGTTTAGAAGCAGGGCTAGAGGAATTGATGGAGAGCACACAGAAGAAATACAATGCTAGATGAAGAATGGACTGATTACTGATCATTTGAAATCATACTGGCATTTTGTTCCATTCCTTCATAAACCATTCTCCTGTTAGTTGCAGGTTTTGGTTTGCCTCAGGTTAGCTTTAAGTAATGTAGATATCCACTTTTGTGAGGTTTATTACCTTATTCTGTAATAAAAAGGTTGAATATAACATCAGCACTCTGTACCCTTGACTACCTCCTGTTCTCAACACTTTCAGCATCCAGAAAATGCAAATCTCTACTTGTTACAGATTCAGTATTTTGGTCTGGTCAAAATCACTTGCCATGTTTAAACATTAAAAAGTAATATTCTGAAATGTGTAAATGTTGAAACCACAACTTCCATGTAGTATGGAGAACAAGTACAACAAATCTGATCTGTTTAATAAATGAAATTGTATAATGGTAACTGGAAGAGGTGGATTTCTGCTTCGTATTTTAAGTAATTATTACAAAACCATCATATGATGGTGGCTTTTAGGGTGTCCCTTTCAAAAGCAAGTACAAGGACACAATTTTGGCTTTTTAACTTCTCATTAACAGTAAGTATTGGTTTGTGCAAATATTCCCACTACTTGTAATGGGCCATTGCACTGGAGTTGGTAAACTTTGGGAGACAAGGGGTCAAATAAAGAAGAGATGTGGTAAAAACTGTGGTTCCATTTTTTCAGCTCAATTGAAAAACTTGTATATGACCCCATGGTGAAGACAAATATAACTGTGTTGGCATTTAAACTGTGTAAGGTTTGTTTTATGTTTCCAGAGTGGTGTAAAAGGATGAGTCATGAATGAGGATCCAGCCCAAGATGCACTGCAATAGGTATTCTTTACAAAATAACTACTTTTGGTGATCTTATTTTCTTTGATTGATTGATTGCATACAGTTTCATCACACATCAAGCATATGTAAAAGCTATGCAGATTTGGTGACACAAACACCAGTCCTGAATAAACTACAAATATATATGAGTTTGGTGGCCCCATCACAACCCTGGAAGGGGGAAACAAATAAGGGGATTCACCAGAAAACCACAACACAGCTCAACAAAATGACAGTGTTGCTTGTGAGACTGTAAGACATATTGCAGATCAGTCAGGGACAGATCATGGACTGTAGCTCAAGGATCTTCAGTGTTATTCCAGCTGCAGGACACAAAGGCAGCTTTAAGTCAAGGGTGCACTCCTCCTCCACTAATACTTAGGAGACCCGTTACCAGATTTAACTCTTGGCATAAATGAAAATATTTATGGAAGGGTTAACAGCCCTAAGAAGATGAGCCAGAGAGCAAGGATGACTTGTGCATGAGAAAACCTGAGGCACACACACTCTAGCTTTCAGTTGCAAGGGGTAGCTTTAAACCCACTCTCTTACATCATGAATACAGTAGCACTGAAGCAGTTGGAATGACTTATTCCAGAATGATTTACAAATTAAGGATGCCTACACTCCTACAGTTACTTGAAAAGAAGGAATTAGTGCAGTTCTGCAAGGATAGAGAATTAAAAAGCTACTTCTGTGTCCTTGAGACTTAGACTGGGGACCTAGATATTTGGAAAGTTGGGTATTGCATGGTTCTCCTGCCAGTGAGATTAATTGCTTGCTTTCAAGAGGACTACATTCACATGTAACAAGGCAAAACTGGACTGCATAGATTACTGCAGTGTTGTACCAAAATATTGGAACTCGACTTTAATGAGCTTGCTTGGGTACACAAAGAGAACTTGGCATCCCTTAATTAACAGACTTGGCTTTTCCTTCAAAATATTAGCCCATGCAGTGTTCTGCTGCTAATAGGACTCCATCTAGCTCTGGTGTAATGTAATATAGAGATTGGATTATAAAATCTTCCATTACCTGATTCCAGCTGATGTAAATCAATATAGTTCCACTATATTAAATTAATAATTGAAACCCTTAGCTCATAGTTGAGCTACAGTGCTCTGACCAGGCAATCAGTCTTTAGTTCTATTTATTTGGTTAGAATCATACAGTGCTAATGAGATTTTAGCCTGGGGATTAGGAAATGCCTTTTCAGAAAGGTATGCTGAATTGAAGAGACGACTGACATGCTAACCATACAAAATGTCAGTGGAACATGCTGACTAATGAAATTAATGAACTGCCGACCACTTGACAGATAAAACACTTGACAGATAACTTGACCACTTGCTGCAGATAACACTGTACCTTATCAGTGGCCGTAGAGAAAACAGTACATCTAAACCAATAATGTAAGGAGTTGGTCTCAAATTTGTGTGGTGTTGTGCAGTTACAGATATGTTCATACTTTACTCAAATGCACATGTACAAACAAATGTTAATCACATTTCTTTTTCTACCTCTTCATGCAAATATACTGTTTTGATTCTTTTTCCTGCAACTGGACAAATTCAATTTTATTCTCCTGGGCAAAAGATGTCTGCTATGCTGTTTTTCATTTCCCATTTGGTCTGCTTTTTGGAATACAACTGCCTGGATTTTGGAAGAGCATTCCCTGTTCTGCTGTCATCACTGGACACGAGATGTATTTATAGAATCCATCCTCTGGCTGTTTATTCAGTTAAGGGCTGGCTGCAGATCTCACCCATTACAAAGCAAAGTCTGCTGCCTCCCTGGGGATTGGGTTAAGGACATTAAAAGAAAGCTGCCCGATCTGTTGCACCCCTCTGATTATTATCCTTTAATAGTTATCCAGGTGGGTAATGAGGAGATTTCTGAGAGGAGCCCAAATGTAATTAAGAACGACTTCAGGGCACTAGGAAGACTGGTCGAAGGTTCAGGTGCACAGGTAGTTTTCTCATCAATCCCTCAAGTAATGGGGAAAAATACAGATAGAGGGTAGAAAACACAGGTAACTAACACATAACACCTCCCTTGAAATAAACCTGGTGAGGAAGGTCAAGGACAACAAAAGCTTCTTCAAGTATGTTGGAGGCAAAAGGAAGTCTAGAGTGGGCCCACTGCTAAATGAAGTGGGTGCCCTGGTGACCGAGGACAGAGAGAAGGCTGAGTTACTGATGCCACCTTTGCCTCGGTCTCTGCTTCTAAGTCCCAGGTCTCCAAGACCACAGAGGAATTCTGGAGGGAGGAAGTTTTAACCTCAGTTAAAGAGTCTTGGGTTAGAGATCAGTTGAGTAAACTGGACATCCACAGATCTATGGGCCCTGCTGGGATACACCCACGAGTGCTGAGGGAGATGGCAGAGTTCATTACCAGGCAACTCTCCATAATTTTTGAGAGGTCCTGGAGAACAGGAGAGGTGCCTGAGGACTGGAGAAAGGCCAGTGTTGTCCCAGTCTTCAAAAAGGGCAAAAAAGGAAGACGCAGGTAACTACAGGCCCGTCAGCCTCACCTCCATCCCTGGAAAGGTGATGGAACAGCTTGTCCTTAGCATCAACTCTAAGCATCTGGAGGAAAGGAGACTTATCACAAGTAGTCAACCTGGATTCCACCAGGGGAGGTCATGTTTGTCTAATCTGATAGCCTTTTATGATGACACAAGTAGTTGGATAGATGAGGGGAAGCCAGTGGATGTGCTATTCCTTCACTTCAGCAAGGTTTCTGATACTGTCTCCCATGGCATCCTCACAGCCAAGCTTAAGTAGTGTGGATTGAGTGATTGTGCAGTGAGGTGGATTGGGAACTGGCTGAAGGACAGAGCCCAGAGAGTTGTGGTCAGTGGAGCAGAGTCTGGCTGGAGGCCTGTGACTAGTGGAGTCCCCCAAGGGTCAGTGCTGGGTCCAGTATTATTCAATATATTCATCAATGACCTGGATGAGGGGGTAGAGAGCACCCTCAGCAAGTTTGCTGCTGACACCAAACTGGGAAGAGTGGCTGACACAGCAGCAGGCTGTGCTGCCATCCAGAGAGACCTGCACAGGCTGGAGAGCTGGGCAGGGAGAAATTTAGTGAAATTTAACAAGAGCAAGTGTAGAGTCCTTCATCTGGGGAAGAACAGCCCCATGTATCTATATAGGCCTGGGGCTGATCTGTTGGAAAGCAGCTCTGGAGAAAGAGACCTGAGGGTCCTGGTGGACAGGGGGTGACCATGAGCCAACAATGCATCCTTGTGGTCAAGAAGACCAATGGATCCTGGGATGCATTAAGAAGAGTGTGGCCAGTAGGTCAAGAGAGGTTCTCCTCCCCCTCTACTCTGCACTGGTGAGACCCCACCTGGAATACTGTGTCCAGTTTTGACCACCCCAGTTCATTCAAGACCCACCTGGATGCATTCCTGGGTGATCCTACTCTGGCAGGAGGGTTGGACTAGATGATCTTTCTAGGTCACTTCCAACCCCTCACATTCTTTGATTCTACAGACAGAGATTATTGTAATTATGAGATAAAATTCAAGATTTTATCTACCTCTTCTCTGGCACAAATGGTTTGAGAACTAGTGAGAATGGTGAACTTGATACTTCCTTCACATAAAAGCTGGAATTAGAAAATTAGGTTCATAGAGTCTGTGAGCCATAACAGTTAATAGTATTTGAGGAATTTACTTCTGCTTTTGTGATGTATGCCAGACTCAGGTAGAAATTAGTATTTCTATTAATTAAGTACTTCCAGTACTGCATGGAAAGGTTAGCAAACTCAATAGCCCTTAGACTGGAAAAAGTGTGAAAAGAAATTCCAATAAAAAACATACCAGGGTAATGAAGATCAATGCAATGTTTCCCTTGGGAAAAAGATGCAGCTCAAACAAAATCATATTTTATGATGTAACCAAATGAATTTAAAGATAAAACTATATTTATTCTTCCCCTAACATTAGCTCTGACTGAGGTGAATCATATTTGAATTATTGAAGGGGTTATCATGATTGTCATCCTGTAGAAAGCATGTTGGGAGTAGTTTTGCATGTGTCCTGAAAATCTGGTGTTCTCTACATTCCTCTAAAGTTAGCCAAAATACTGAAGCTGGCTCTTGCAAGCCTTGCCCCTGGAAGGTATAGGCTGCACAAAAAGGATGAGGAGGAGGCAGCCAACAAACCAGATGGAGGTTGAAAAAAATCAATTTGGTCAATGTAGGGGGTAGGCTGACTCTAGGGAAGGGGATTTAGAGCTGCCTGCCAGGACGCTTGTAGCAGGGAACTGATTCCAAAGAAGACTGCCTCTATTCTTCAATAAGACCTACTCAAAGGAGTTTTGAAAATAAATTAGAAACACGATACTGCAGTATGCAGAGCTGGTGTAAACCTTCAGCGTCAGCTGAATTTGTTGAATGTGTAGTGAAAGAAATAAGAAAAAAGAACTTGATAGTTAATGTCTACTGAAAAAATAAATCTTTGACAAGTAATTTGATCCAGCGTAACTTTCCTCTACAGGAAAACAGGAAAAGTCATTATTTGCCAAAACAAATCTTTCAAAATCTGATAAAGTTTAGGAAATAAACAGCTCAATCAACAGACTTGAAAAAGTTCAGGCAATTTCCTTTCCTGAGATGATGTTGGGCAATGTCAAGCAAAGCCACACAAGGTGCTGTGGTTGTGAAAAGGCATCCCCTAGGAGATCTCCATACTCTGCTTGCTTTTAGAGAAAGATATTTCATGGAAACCATGGACAGGTATGTGCAGTGCATGTCTCATGCATATGTATCATTAAACCAAAGTTCACCTCTGCATTTTTACATAAGATGAGATATTTATCCACCTGTGAAGTTCATGCTGCAATCCATTACTTATAATTAGTTAAGTCAATTGTAAATTATTTTATATAAATGATGACTGCAGTTAATTGAAGGCAGTATCCTTTACTACTGTATGAATCAGCAGTGGAGGATTCAGAAAGGATTCTGGTTCTCATTAAGCTCTGATTTTGGCCAAGGGCTTTCAGTAGTTTTTCCTTTCTTTTTTTTTTTTTTCTTTTTTTTTTTTTGAATTCTAGCCAGTACCTGTTAGATAACAGAATAGACTAAAACCACATTCTAAAACACTTTAATCAGCAAATAAACTAACAAAAAAGACATGAAGTACTGAAATATCTCCTCAACTGGAATATCTGTTACTAGCAATGCAGAACTATTTGCTCTTGCCTTGGGCTCAGGAGGAAACCTTCTGGTCTTGTCTTTTACCTGGCCATGGTTGTGATCAAAGGAAGATCAAAGAAAATTAGTCACTTTTTCAAATCATTCTGAAAAAATACAGATTTTCAAAATATGGCATGAAGTTCTTATCATATATACCAGCCAGGGTAGATCAGAATTCAAGATGGCAAATTTTCAGGGAGGGAAATGCCATGAAGCCGAGCAAAGAGAATGGGCTAAAGGATCACCACTCTCTTCTCCTGCTCTATTTAATAGTTGTATTTTTTTCAAATCTGCATTTTGCTTGGAATGCTTGTAAAAAGAATCTGAACCACTGGATGTAATAATCCCTATTTCTAGATTTTTTTGGGGGTGAATTCTGGTTCTATGGTTATAGGAACTGAAAGGTTACTAGAATTGAAGGTGTGAATTCTCAGACATTTTTGTCCTCTAAATTAAAGGTGAAAGATTGGCTAGCAGGAAAACAACATCTCTGATACGTTATAGCAAATGATTCTTAAAACAAAAGGTGTCTTCTGTGAATAAGAAAGCTAAAGACAGATTTGCATTTGCATTTCTACAGATTGTCAGCCTCAACTCCATCCCTGGAAAGGTGATGGAGCAACTTATCCTCAGCTCTATCCTTAGGCATATCAAGGACAAGGGGGTCATTAGGAGCAGTCAACATGGTTTTACCAAGGGGAGGTTACGTTTGACCAACCTGATAGCCTTTTATGAGGACATAATAAGGTGGAAAGATGATGGTAGAGCAGTGGATGTGGTTTATCTTGATTTCAATAAGGCATTTGACACTGTCTCCCACAGCATCCTTCTGGCTAAACTGAGCAGTGTGGTCTGGATGATCGGGTAGTGAGGTGGGTTGGGAACTGGTTGAAGGAAAGAAGCCAGAGAGTTGCGGTCAATGGGATGGAGTCTAGTTGGAGGCCTCTGACTAGTGGGGTCCCAAGGGGTTCAGTGATGGGACCAGTTCTGTTCAGTGACCTGGATGAGGGCACAGAGGCACTGTCAGCAAGTTTGCTGGTGACACCAGACTGGGTGGAGTGGCTGACACAGCAGCAGAAGGCTGTGCTGCCATCCAGAGAGACCATCCAGAGATTTATTGCATCCTACAGTAAGAGGGGAGGGAAAATAGATACGAAAGGATTCATGCCAATAAAGCAGAATGCAGACATTTGTTACTCCACTGGGTCTAGTGTAAGCCTAAATTTGCACAGTTCTTCTTAGGACCTTTTGATATTTTGTTTTATAAATCTTGGGTGCTGTTCAGGCACAGATGCTTTGTAGAGGGTAGCCTGCAAGCAGATAGATAATCATAAGACAAATTCAGCCTTAACTTCATGTATGTTGTGCTCTCTGGTATTTACAATATCAGCAATCTGTTTTCATGACAGCATGTTTTTGTAAATCCAAAGAGATAAACTTTCTCAGCTATTTATAAATCAGATGCTTACATTATGATCTCCTGCAATTAGAACTTTGCTGTGCTCAGTTTAACAAATCTATTTGTTACTGTAGTGCCAAAGGTGAGAAAAATATCCTGGAATCCTTTAGAAAAGATGCAGTAGCTCTTTGTAGTTGGGACAATTATATCCTGCCACTGTTAGGGTAAAGGGAAGTCAAACATTTTAGTCTGAACACAGATAGAAGCTGACACTTACAGATTTTGTCTGAGATCTGTCACTAACTTTCTGTGTGGTCCTGGTTGGGAGTTTTGCCTGGATACAATAAAATTAGTATTATATCTTTATTATTCAAAAGTCTGGTGATAATCTATTGTATAAATATATAATTAAAATAATTATAATTAGTATTTTTCCAGTTTCCTTAACTTATTTTTGTTATATATTGTATATTAGAATATATTGAATATTAGAATTATTAACAAGAAGCAAGATGGATGTCATAGAGTTCAAGAAACATATCACAACAAAACAGAAAAAACACCTTCTTTGTTTTTTAGAGTATCCTTTCATTTTACAGCAAATCACTATAATCTTTTCAAGGTAGAAAATGTTTAGCATAAATTAATAATTTATAATTAATCATTTCTATGAGGAATAAAAATTTATTTCAATTCCCAGGAGTTGTCCATGTGAGCAGATCACAGATATCTTAATGGGGCTGTTGAGAGCTTTCTGCTGTGCAATTTACACAGTTCATCAGCTGGTTGTGATTTCTGGGCAGTACATTTCAAATCCCTTAAACAGAAACTTCACACTCTTTTGACATGTGTTCATAAGAATATCAGACTGACCATATTTGACCACATTATGGGTCCATTCAGTTCAGTGGCTGGTCTTTCACAGTAGTCAAAAGCAGATAATTAGTAAAACATGTAAGAGGAGAGAAAGCTAATTCATCAGGATCTGTTCACAGCTTCCAACAGTTTGTGGCTCAGGTACATACCTCTATGGATCACATCTACTTTAAGAATCATAATACTTAGAATTTTTATGCAGACCATACAGCAGTTATCACATATAAAAATGTAAAGTATGAGAAAGTGCACACAAGTGCAGTGTATAAGTTAATGAATGATCTGTAATAATGAAGTTAATCAGTACAGATTGCTACACTAATATTTTCCTTAACTACCTGTAAACTGTGCATCATCCTCCCTGTGCACACATACAAATTCTAACCTTTTGAATCTCTCTCTCATATTAATATAAAAAAGATGATGAAGTTTGAGAGCCTAAGAGAAGTAAATGCAGAAAAACCCTACAGAAATATATGCTGTTGCAGTCACAAAGGAAATGTGGTAGTTACAAGGCAAGTTCTGTATCTTCACTAACACAAGCAGTGAGAGCACAAACACATGAACTAAATACTGTTTATAACTCAGTACCTCAGACTACAGACTAAGATTGCTATGAGTAAATGGATAAAGTTAACAGGGAAATATATTTTTTTAAAGTATTTCCATGTTTCAGTAACTTACAATTCATCTTTGAAAATTGGCAAAGCTGAGTCTTGGCCTAGGGCCTGCGTTTTCCTAGTGCTCTCAGACTGCCTCAAGATTCTAGGCTATGCTGAGTTCTGAACACTGGGAAAGCTTCAGTGTCCTTGTGCTCTGCTTAAACTACTCAACTTTCTCTGTGCATCTATTAGTCTTCTCAAAATCTTCCATCAGCAACCATGCAGAGAAAAAGAATCCTTCCTTCCCTCTCAAAACACCCTTGCAGCAACTAAAAGACACATTGAACTGCTGCCATTTGTATTTATCCTGCTGCTTCACTGCAAACTTTTAACTGTTTGAAAGGAAGGTTTTGTAAACATCTGTACTAATCATAAAACCCATGAGTGGTTTCCTGAACATCATCCATCTTCTTCTCAAAAAGAATTGCTGCAATGCAAAAGGAATGAATGTGCCTTAGAAGAACATTTCCTGTCATATATCTAAAGGGAAGAAAAAGAGAAAGAGGGAGTGAGGGGTCAAGAACTAAGGTACTGACATTTCTCTCTTTCTGAGTGCCAATCTCATTTATACCTGTATTGATAAAGGGAGAGAACTTTTAAATGTAACTAAATGTAAATGAAAACTCCTCCCCTTAACTCTTGTACATGCCAGAGTACAAGCTCTGTCTTTGGGTGTGTATGACTGGCTCTCACAGCCCAGTGTCAAAGCAGGGACTAGACTTTATTTGACAAAAAAGGTTGCTAAGATATGCTAGTGAGCAGCATTTTGCTCATGAACTACTTGTATTTCAGTCTCCCTTTACCCATGTGCTGCCCAGGAATGCCAACAGGTATACAGAGAGTTTTCTCTAGTACTCCAGCACAGATGGGATAAAATGCAATAGGCTTTCCAATCCTAGTTCTGCCCTTAACCTGGTGGGTGTCTCTGAAACAAGCTATTTCATTTCTTACTGCATTAATTTTCTCATTTCTAACATAAGGAAAGTAATATGTAGTTTGTAAAGTTCTTTATATGCACTTGTAAGAGAAGATGCTCTAAAGGCCACATATCCATGTCTGGCTTTAATGAACTGAATATTGTAAGAAAGACTGAAATGTGGTTTTAAGCAACAATAGGATTCATTGATAGACTGATTAAATGCATGAGAGACATGTAAGCAAGCAAAAAAAAATATAAAAGAATCCATACTCAAAAGAAAATTCAGTGCAATTTAAATAGTGTATTTTCTAAATTTCAAAGATTTCTAATTTGTTTTTCACTGACATTAACATAATGAATGTTATCAAAATATTCTGATTAGTGCACTTAATAAATCCTGAACTATGAAGCATGAACCATATTTTAGGGACAATCCATATGTTAGTATGAAACGACAGCATTCCAGAAACAAATGGAAAATTACTGTAATCAGATCCTTCAAAATTGTGTTAGACTTTTTAATGAACAGTTTAATGTGATATTAAATTACCTTAAGCCTGAAAAGTGTTGAGAGGCTAATGGAAAGCATAGAATAATTTCTTTTTTTTTTCAATTAAACACTGATTCAATACTTTAAAGACTTTCTCCTGTACTGAAATATCATGCCAAAGAGCATGTAATTATAAAATCTTAAACAATTATTCTGAATCATAATGATGATATTTTAATTCAAAACAACATTTGCCTGCTTATAAATATCTTGAAATGTCATAAGCCTTTAGTCAAAATCAATGTATGTGCAGTATAATTTCTCAACAATAGTCAAACTCATGCTGCAAGCCTTTCTGAGACTTCTCCAAAATATTGAAAATGCTCTTCAAACTACAGGTCTTAGCTTTATTCAGAGTGCCAGGAACCAGATCTTGCTGCTGTGCTAGTGCCATTTGTGGCAGTGTGGGATGCCCATCTGAGAGGGACACAGGGCAGATTCTTTTAGATACTACTTTCTACTCAGAAAATCTACACTATTTCTCAGTAGCCAGGAGATTAGGAGAACTTTGATGTGAGGATACACATATATGTAACTCTCTCCAAACATAAATGGCTACTGCATTTCTGAGAGTTCCAGAGACTCATACTTCAAATATATATGCTTGCCTTCCTCCAGAAGTCTGACTTGATGCCTGCAAGGCTTGAACTTTCTTTATCCTTCCAGTGTGAAGTGGGTAGGCATGTGTGTGTATTGTCATGACAGTGTCAAAGATTTATTTTCACCTAACAATGTTTTAATTTCCGAAAGAGAAGAGAGTATATTGAAAATCATTGGCCAGTGTGGGTGTGGTGTAAGGAAAAATGAAATATTTCAAAACAGAAACACCAAAAGACTTTGAAACAAAACCAATTTTTTCTTATCTCTCATCCATGGTATGCACTGACTTTGCAGAATCACTACATTTAATTGTAAATGATGAATTAAATGAGTAATCCCTGCCTAGAGAATACAACTAGTGTATGCAATCACTGTCTGGCTGTGAAATGTGCTATAAGGCTTAGACATGTCCAGAAAAAAAGCCCATACCATTCCCAGCATTTCTATCAATTTTTCTTATCTCTTTTCTTCCACTTCTTCCCTGTGTCTGTTCCTGCACTGCAGGACTGGTCAATTCTCCAATTTCCCACTTTCTCCAAAAAGCAGCCATAATGTTCAGCTACAATTCAGGCATTTCCAGTGGGCTGGCTGTGCAAAGTTTGTTTGTGAAAATAGAATGAAAATGCAGACAGAAATAGTATGTTAACACTCAAAGCCCTTAGAATTATTTTAATATAGCTCTTTAAATTACACTAGCTTAAGAATTGTTCTCCATGCAACTCCAACTAAAGCAATGACTCTCCAAAGGTTTCTATATACTCCACTAATGTAATGTAAATCAACTCCTGTTAATCTCAGTGGGATGTTTCACACACATAAACTGCTAAAGAATTAGGATATGGAGTGAGGACTTCAAGATCAATGAAGGGACATGGGGCTGTGGGAAAGACTGAGTAAAACTCTTCACATATTAAAAATATTAATATGTGGCTGACTCAACAGGTATGAATGGCACAAAAGAAATTCTAGGTTACACATCTGCTTTGACAAAAAAAATGAAGCAAACTTTTCACACTCAGATCACATAATAGTTATTACTGTAGTTTTTTTCTTTAAACATAGAATCAAGCACCAGTATTTGCTCATAAGAACCCTTTGCACTAACAAATGCCCTCAAAGCCAAGCTGATGCAAAGGTTCTGGGCAGTAAAATATTGTACCATATTTTCCACACACCAAGTTAGCAAAATTTAGACTAATTCACTTCATGCACTTCCTGTGTTTTAAATTAAAGATCTCAAAGAAAGATTAGTCCATTTTTTTCAGGGGCTCATACACTGTACACTGTGTAATCAGAGAAAACCTGAGCAGATCCTGTAAGATGGTCAGGACTTCTTTAGAATGCTAAATAAGATCAGTTATACCAGCTTTTATGAGATCTATCATTGGCAAAATAGATATTTGGTATAATTTATTTATTTTTAATGAAAATCTTTTGTATTTGAAGAGAGCCTTTGTCAGAAATGCTGTCTGGTTATCAGCCAGCAGACAGAGAACACACACACCATGCCATGCAGCATATAGCTCAAAAGCTATGCAGAGGTGCTTTGTGCAATATACCCAGAAACAAAAGACACCTTCCATTTCCTGAATGAGAAGGGAAGACAAAAAAGTTGTGTCTTAAATAAGATAGAGCAGATACCTCAACCTCTCTCCCCCCTGACTAAGCTGGTGACATTCCCTCTCAGCAATAGCATAAGCATACACAAGTTATTTCTAGTAAAAATGTTCAAAAAATCCTCTTTCTATGTCAGTGGAAAGACAAAACAATAACTGTTATAGAATTTAATTGTTCATTCATGCCACCCAAGTGCCCTTCTTGAACAATATTCAGTAATATTCAAAGAGTTGTGGCATGGTTTGCACCTACATATAGTCATTAGATTTCAAGGTGCTTTGCTGGCAGACTTAATTTGAGGAGGAGTGTAATAGCATTTGTTGATAGACCATATGGTTTTGTACTGGAGCTGGAGATCCCTGAATGGATTCTTAAAATAACAACTTGACAGTGTAATAACTGTTAACCAACAGTGTAGCCATGAAAATGTGAATATATCCACAGAGATTTCTTTTTAATCCTGCCTTGAAAATGAATTTTTAAATGACCTTCCAAGTCATAGATAATGTTCTTAAATTTTACTCCAGTGACTAGTTCCTAAAAAAAATGGCTGCAGTTCTAGGCAAGTAGAAAATACTTTGTTTTACTTGATGGTTATAGAAAATATTGGCAATGGCTCCATACATTAAGTAATCCTTAAATGGATCNCAAACATAAATGGCTACTGCATTTCTGAGAGTTCCAGAGACTCATACTTCAAATATATATGCTTGCCTTCCTCCAGAAGTCTGACTTGATGCCTGCAAGGCTTGAACTTTCTTTATCCTTCCAGTGTGAAGTGGGTAGGCATGTGTGTGTATTGTCATGACAGTGTCAAAGATTTATTTTCACCTAACAATGTTTTAATTTCCGAAAGAGAAGAGAGTATATTGAAAATCATTGGCCAGTGTGGGTGTGGTGTAAGGAAAAATGAAATATTTCAAAACAGAAACACCAAAAGACTTTGAAACAAAACCAATTTTTTCTTATCTCTCATCCATGGTATGCACTGACTTTGCAGAATCACTACATTTAATTGTAAATGATGAATTAAATGAGTAATCCCTGCCTAGAGAATACAACTAGTGTATGCAATCACTGTCTGGCTGTGAAATGTGCTATAAGGCTTAGACATGTCCAGAAAAAAAGCCCATACCATTCCCAGCATTTCTATCAATTTTTCTTATCTCTTTTCTTCCACTTCTTCCCTGTGTCTGTTCCTGCACTGCAGGACTGGTCAATTCTCCAATTTCCCACTTTCTCCAAAAAGCAGCCATAATGTTCAGCTACAATTCAGGCATTTCCAGTGGGCTGGCTGTGCAAAGTTTGTTTGTGAAAATAGAATGAAAATGCAGACAGAAATAGTATGTTAACACTCAAAGCCCTTAGAATTATTTTAATATAGCTCTTTAAATTACACTAGCTTAAGAATTGTTCTCCATGCAACTCCAACTAAAGCAATGACTCTCCAAAGGTTTCTATATACTCCACTAATGTAATGTAAATCAACTCCTGTTAATCTCAGTGGGATGTTTCACACACATAAACTGCTAAAGAATTAGGATATGGAGTGAGGACTTCAAGATCAATGAAGGGACATGGGGCTGTGGGAAAGACTGAGTAAAACTCTTCACATATTAAAAATATTAATATGTGGCTGACTCAACAGGTATGAATGGCACAAAAGAAATTCTAGGTTACACATCTGCTTTGACAAAAAAAATGAAGCAAACTTTTCACACTCAGATCACATAATAGTTATTACTGTAGTTTTTTTCTTTAAACATAGAATCAAGCACCAGTATTTGCTCATAAGAACCCTTTGCACTAACAAATGCCCTCAAAGCCAAGCTGATGCAAAGGTTCTGGGCAGTAAAATATTGTACCATATTTTCCACACACCAAGTTAGCAAAATTTAGACTAATTCACTTCATGCACTTCCTGTGTTTTAAATTAAAGATCTCAAAGAAAGATTAGTCCATTTTTTTCAGGGGCTCATACACTGTACACTGTGTAATCAGAGAAAACCTGAGCAGATCCTGTAAGATGGTCAGGACTTCTTTAGAATGCTAAATAAGATCAGTTATACCAGCTTTTATGAGATCTATCATTGGCAAAATAGATATTTGGTATAATTTATTTATTTTTAATGAAAATCTTTTGTATTTGAAGAGAGCCTTTGTCAGAAATGCTGTCTGGTTATCAGCCAGCAGACAGAGAACACACACACCATGCCATGCAGCATATAGCTCAAAAGCTATGCAGAGGTGCTTTGTGCAATATACCCAGAAACAAAAGACACCTTCCATTTCCTGAATGAGAAGGGAAGACAAAAAAGTTGTGTCTTAAATAAGATAGAGCAGATACCTCAACCTCTCTCCCCCCTGACTAAGCTGGTGACATTCCCTCTCAGCAATAGCATAAGCATACACAAGTTATTTCTAGTAAAAATGTTCAAAAAATCCTCTTTCTATGTCAGTGGAAAGACAAAACAATAACTGTTATAGAATTTAATTGTTCATTCATGCCACCCAAGTGCCCTTCTTGAACAATATTCAGTAATATTCAAAGAGTTGTGGCATGGTTTGCACCTACATATAGTCATTAGATTTCAAGGTGCTTTGCTGGCAGACTTAATTTGAGGAGGAGTGTAATAGCATTTGTTGATAGACCATATGGTTTTGTACTGGAGCTGGAGATCCCTGAATGGATTCTTAAAATAACAACTTGACAGTGTAATAACTGTTAACCAACAGTGTAGCCATGAAAATGTGAATATATCCACAGAGATTTCTTTTTAATCCTGCCTTGAAAATGAATTTTTAAATGACCTTCCAAGTCATAGATAATGTTCTTAAATTTTACTCCAGTGACTAGTTCCTAAAAAAAATGGCTGCAGTTCTAGGCAAGTAGAAAATACTTTGTTTTACTTGATGGTTATAGAAAATATTGGCAATGGCTCCATACATTAAGTAATCCTTAAATGGATCCTTTCTATGATAAGGTGACAACATCCATGGACAAAGGATGACCTGTAGATGTGATCTATCTGGATTTCTGTAAAGCTTTTGACACAGTCCCCCACAGCATCCTACTCACCAAGCTGGAGAGATATGGATCTGATGGGTGGACTGTTCAGTGGATGAGGAATTGGCTGGATGGTCACATCCAGAGGGTGCTGGTCAATGGCTCAATGTTCAGATGGAGAACAGTGACAAGTGGTGTCCCTCAGGGGTCTGTACTGGGACCTGTACTGTTTAATAACTTCATTAATGATACTGACAGTGGGATGGAGGCACCATCAGCAAGTTCACAGCTGACACCAAGCTGAGTGGTGCTGTGGAAAGCTGGAGGGACAGGGATGTCATCCAAATTGTTGTTTTGCTTCTTTCCATTCACACCTAATGAATCAACCAATCTCTCAGAAGATGACAGTTAATTAGAAGGTCACAGAGCAAAGGTACCCATACAATGAAAGAAGCAGAGATTTTCCAACACCATGAACAAGGGGGAAAGTGTGATTTGTCTGGGATATGCCTGTAGCATGGGCATTCCAGCAACACTTTATGAGATCCAGAGTTGAGGAGCAGGAGGCCACAGTGCTCAAACACCTACAGGAACATCTTCATTATGTCAAAATCAGGTGATGCACACTTAGGAGGCAGCACTGCTCAGACTGGTAGCCTCAGATCTTCAGTGCAAGCACAGAACAAACAGTTCAGGCTGCCATGTTTCTGGTGGCTTAGGAAGGGGAGTTCCTAAAGACAGGGAAAGACTTTAAGTACATCAATGCCAAGAGCAAAGATCAAGTATGTGTTGACAGGTTTGGTCATAATTATCCATGCTAGAATGAATAGGTGTGCAACAGAAAAAAAGGAGTGTGACATGTTTATAGAGTACCCTACAGGGCAAAAGGAACTGTCAGTATTATATTGAATTATGCATTATATAAAGCAGGCTTGCAAACTGTGAAAACATTGCATTTTGTTTTTTAATAAAGAAATAAACTCTCCACTAGATTTGTGTTAATTTCTGACTAATGTCAGTGCTTCTCTGATGTCTGCAGCAACAGCTTCTTCATGAATCTGTGATTCTGTGATAATTTCTGTGATAATCTAGGGCTACACTAATGTGATTCTTTTACCAGAGTTTACTGCTCTTGTGTGCTGTAAAGCCACAAGAAACCAGGCAGAGCAGCTTCTGAGTGGAAGTGGATATACCATGTTTGCATTCAGTGAGGCTACTGTTCACACTGCTTAATTTCAGGAACATGGTTGCTTACTTCTCTATCCAGTCTTTGTATTTGGTGAGAAAGAGATGTTCTTACAAAGTCCCAGGGAGATGAATTTAGGTGACCTCAGATGACCACAATATTCTCAAGAGCTGCCAAGCTCTGTAAAGTATAGCTGGGAACCTGCTGTAATATTGGGATTATCTAGTTTATCTTTGTATATGAAGATAAAGAAACAGCAGTCATTTGGAGAAATAACATTAGTAAAATTGTTTAAGGATTTCAGTGTGGAAACATTTTCTTAAAAAACAAACCCAAAAAACAACTCATCAGCTATAGTTTGCTTTCTGTTCTATTTTCTGAGTCTTGTACCTTTTTCTGCTGTTGCTTTTTGTTGAATTTCTCTTTGTGTCCTTGTTCCCTCCTTCTTTGGCAGCCATCCCAGTACAGGGCTGCTCCTGTGACGTGTGGAGGTTGCTGCAAATGACCATTTATGCTGGCACTGAAGTCACACAACATCCCTGAGGTTACACTGTCTGTGGGACAGTTTCTTATCTGTAAGCACATGATAAAGTACTCCAATTAAAAAACAGCCATAGCCTGTGAGACTGACAAACCTGGAAGAATTCTCCCAGGTGTATGTACAAACATCAGAATAGGAATTGGGAGATAGCATCTCCACTTAGGCCATGGAAGGATGTGCAGCAACAGGTCAGATGTGTTACATGAGACCAACTCATGCAATGATGCCGTGTTCCCAAGGCCAGGATGAAGCTCTGACCACTGGCCTGGCCTCACTTGCTGTTCCTTCTACTGAAAGGATGATTGTCCTCTTTCATTTATGTGAAGGTTATGTGGTTTAACAGACTGTGATTCAACTAAATGTCTGCCACGTTTTAATGAGAATTTTTCTAGAAGTTGTTTTAGGACAAGGTCACCCCATGTAATTTAAAAGTAGCAAATATTGAGTTAATTTAGGTGATTGGTATTTAGCTATAGTCTCACTAAAATGTCTGTATATCAGTCCACCTTGTTTTGGACCCATTTTCTCTATGGTAAGGAAAGGAATCCTTTCCTGGAAAAAAACCACCATTACTTCTAGGGCATAAACTTTACCTAACTTAGCCATATGCCCTTAGACAGACAACTGGTGACCACAGAGCTATGTCTGAGGAGGTAAAGAGAAGTAAATGTGAAAATAAATAATTTTTTCAGCTCTAAGACTCTATAGTGGTATCTGCACCTCAGCCAGAATATTGGTAAGTTGAGATGTGTATCAAAAAAGGTTGGGAGCCACAACTTTCTGTCTTTCTACTTTCATGAGTATTTACCACTTTGAATCCCTGAAATCTAAGTACTATATTTTACAGTTGACATGCAGATAGTGGAAAGAACTTAAACCAATGTAAAGGGGCCACTGGATTCCAATAAAAACATACTTCTCTTTTTCAAGTGCAGACAAGCGAAAATGTCCCATATCTAGACTTTCTGACTGGAAACAGGACCCAGCTTTCACATTTTTGTGATCCTGTGTCTGGCACATACTTCCAAAGTCTGTAACATTTTTATCCCTTGGGTTGAAATATATCAGTCCCCAGAGGTGATTCAAAACAGGGCTGTCTTGATAAGGAACTACAGGTTATTCCAAAATTTGACAAAAAGAACTTCATGCTTTAGACACAATCTTAAAAATTATAATAAGTTTTACAAAATACAGTTTTCCCTTTTGAAGGTTGAATGGTCTTGGCTGGAGTTATACACTAAAATGAGAGTCTAAGGTGCCTTTCTTGTCTCTGCCATTGGACCACTCTTCATCTTTTAGCAAGCCATTTAACTTTTTCTGCTCTTTCATCTTCTCCATCTGTGAATTCCAAGCATTAACTATTTATAGTATTTAGTTGGTAAGTCACAAGCCAAACTGATCTAAAGATTGTGGTCTAAACTTACTCTTGTGAAAAAGAAAAAGGGCCTGCCTTCAAACTAGTTGCAACAGATCCACAGCAACAAGGATAGCAACAGCAGCAGCTTGGATCCCCAAAAAGATTTGAGGTCAAAGATGAAATTTCTGACAAAAATAACATGCCTCCTCTCTGCCAGTGCCCTGTGAGGTGATGACCTGGATGAGGAAAAACAGAGCCCAAGTCCTTGCTTTAATCAATTCAAAATTCAGTGAGTAGTATCTCAAACCATTATTTCTATGGAGTAATTTTGTCCACAGAAGTTTGCAGAAAATCTGTTTGTTCTCTGCAATATGGAATTAAATGAAAATATTTCCTGTTATTTTATATGCATACTTTTATCAAATCCTCTGTGTTCTCTTTTTTAGCTTTGAGCTTGCCTAACTCCCAACTGCAGACACAGAATGGCATATGTCCCTTACAAATAGTTTCTAATGCACCAGGTTTTCTGATAAAGAATATGGAGGGTAAAAAGAGGTAAATATTCTAAATTAAATCAGCAGTTAGCTTTGAAAACATAGAAACCAAGCCATAAACAAATACAGAGCCAGATACCACAAAGCCAAAAGGAATCCAAACAACATCCTTCAAAACATTTGCATGTTTATGAATTTGAAGGGTGTGAAATAGCTGAAACTGAAATCCGAATAACATTAAACAGAACTAACTCTAAAAGCAACATCTTAATTTACCTTTGGGAAGAAATATAAATGCTGAAAGATATGACAAGCAATATGGTTCTTTGTGCAGATGTTAGGAGAGCTGCCTTGGAGTGTGAGGGGGGACAAACAGGCTGTTGCTGGATCACAAGTCCAGCCATCACCCTGTCTCCTTAGAGCACTGCCCACTTTAATCTGCAGGGTTTCCATGCTCTCAGCCACAATTAGGGACAGTTTATTTTAGGATAGTTATTAGAAGATGAAAGGTGAATGGTAGTTTCTTGGCTCCCCTTTTTACACACAAAAAGTAAAACCACTCAAATCCTATCTCACCTCTTCACAGTCAGTGGAGAAAGGGGGTCATCTCATCCAAAAGCTTTCTGAACTCTGTCCCATGACTGACTATAACGGGGCCTGTTTCTCTTCAGGGGTGTTGCAGAGGGCCAGGACTGGGGAGTGACTGCCAAGGCCAGGCTGCTGTGCTTGCACAGCCACGTGTGCCCACGAGCACAGCCACGGCTGCACTCACGCCCGCTCAGCCTCTGGCAAGGGTAGGCAGCTGCCTGGCTGACCAAAATCCTGGAGGCAGCAAAAAATGCCGCATCTGCCTACTTTGATTCATTTGTTGAAAGCCAGGCTGATTTTTCTCCTTCTCCTTCTCCTTCTCCTTCTCCTTCTCCTTCTCCTTCTCCTTCTCCTTCTCCTTCTCCTTCTCCTTCTCCTTCTCCTCCTTCTCCTTCTCCTTCTCCTTCTCCTTCTCCTTCTCCTTCTCCTTCTCCTTTTCCTTCTCCTTCTCCTTCTCCTTCCCCTTCTCCTTCTCCTTCTCCTTCTCCTTTCTCCTTCTCCTTTCTCCTCCTTCAGGGAAGGAGAAACCTGACCCACCATTAGCAGGCACCCTGTGTCTCCTTTCCTCTGGGGACGAGGAGAAACATGCAGACAGCTTTCTCCACTCTGGTCCCAGAGTTTTGTCTTCATTAACTAAAGAAACAAAAGCAGTTATATCTTAGTTATGGTTGTTGCATTACAATAATTGAGTTCAAAAGGAATTAATAATAATAAGTGGTAGGCTTATACTTAGAGAAAATCATTGTTCATATGTAAACATAGAGTATTTGCATATTATATACAGAGTACATATGGATTTATTTTTTTTCCCAGGCAAATTGTTTATTTGACAAAGAAAATTGGTTCTAGGTTGATCTAAACTATTCACAAATTTTTGCCAACTGCAGTGAATAGTTTTGGCTAAAAAAGAGGAAGGCTTTTTTTTTTTTCTTTTTATATTATAATAATTCATTTCTGTTTGTTTCAAAACATAATGTTTTGTTTCAAAACAGTGATTTGAGATCAAAGTTGCCTAAATTGAATAAAAAAATACAAAAAACCAAAATGAAATTAACAGACTGTAAAGCATTTTTTGGAGACTGAACGGAAAGGTTCATTTGACTTCAGATAAAGTTCTGGGAGAGGGGGATGGTTTTTCAGGTCAAAAAACCCCATCCATTAACTATTCACTCAATCTTAGTCTGGAGTTTTGGTTCAGCTGGTTCTTGACAGAGTAGCCAGCTGCAGAGTTCAAACCCAATCTGGAAATCCTCCATGGTATGGGAAAGTAGGAGGAGAGAGGACCAGAGAAAGCAAGGGGGAGAGAAGGTGCTGGAAAAAACCTAAAATTGACAAAGACTAAAAGCCAAAAATAACCAATCTGATTTAAAGGAGAAACATGTCAGCACAGAATTTCCCTGGTTTACCTTATGTGGATAATAGAAATCACTAATAATACTTAGTTTGCCAAATAGAGACTTTCAAATACAAAATCATCATGCTGCACCTTGAAAACTGAATAAGCTGGAATAATATTAAATAAATACAAATTAAATTAATTAAATATAGTTACAGTGTAAAAAAATTTTTTTTTAAAATTAGTTTTCAATGAGATACATATATTAATACAAAAGTAAAAAAGGCTTTTATATTTTTGCCTGTTGTAAACTAATATATACAAGAAAAACAACTGAGTTATCTTCTGGCTTTTTAAAAGCATTGCTGTTCAGCACAATATTAATAATAAATTATTTCCTTTTAAAGGTATTTTGCTATTCTATCTTTGTTTTTTAGGAACTATTTTTTTCTGGTCCAGCAGCTGCATTCCCTATCACACTTTGTCACATCATCAGTCAAATGGCTACTGAAGTGAATTCTCTCTCAGCAGAAAGGGACACTTGTGAGTTTATATTACTGCCATAGATTTTTTGGCAGTAAATTTCTTAACAAATAATCCCATATTCTCCTGTATACAGTGCACAAACTGGCTAATAAAAGGATTTGTACTTGGGGATTTGTGGAATGCCTCCATCTTCAGTCAAACATAGACAGAAGTATCTTGTAAAATGTACTGGAAAGTTCAAGTTTCAGGGCTTGCAGGGAATATTCCACCTGGTGAGAAAAGCAGATTAAAAAAAAAATAAAATAAAAATATTATATAATAAATAATAAATATATATAAATAAAGTCCTTCAAGTTCGACAGGATAATGAGCCTTTGAAAAACTTAATTAGAATCAATGGAGAAAATGGAACAATTAAATCTGGTCTTTTGGGGAGAGCAGCACTTGAAAACAAATTAGGAAATAAGAAGTTATTTGTGATTCTGAGATTTGCACTGTGAATATGTTAGTTCACTCTGGGTGCTGGACTCCTGTCCCTGAACTTTTTATCTGGAGATGCTTGAACTAAAGAATAGCACAAAGCTGTAGAGTCCTTTCTGGTCTGTCTTGCCTTAATTTTTTAGGTAAGAATGTACAGTGAGGAAAAATCCTATTTGTGACTATTAAACTTACTTTGTGCATAGGTTCCTGGTTCATTCAGTTTTCTTATAAGTACCTGGAAAAGCAAACTATGTTCCTTACAGTACAGAGACATTTAAAGAAATGCAAGTTATAATACTTCACAGCACATAAAAATCCTAGGTTGGCCAAAGGAGAAGTAACAACATTACATGGCTTAGGAGGAAGTCTCTTCAAATGATGAATAATAACAGTAATTGAGGATGAAAGGAAGATTATTTCCCTACTATTCCTACAGAAATACTAACAGTAATGAAGGATGGGAGGACAAGAAGGGTGTGGATTCACCTCATCAAACTTCCTATGTCTAAAAGCTGCCAAATAGGGTATCTACACCCCAGTATGTGGGCCCAATGCAAAAACCTGGCAGTTATGCTCACAGATAATTAGAAGTAATAATGAAGAACTGAAAGCAATGTGCTGTCAGGAGCAGAGAGAGCCCTGAAGACAAGAAAAGCTTTGATTTAAGGTAGGGACAGGGAGCAAGCAGTTAATGATACTTAGAGAATGGGATTATAGAAAAAGATAAAGTTTAATTAATGTGATAGGAATATTTAAGATCTACTGAAATTGACTATTTAGCACATGGGAAAAATATGAGGCTTATACATTTGAAAATGGGGGGGGTGGAAATGATGCTCTGTTTTCCTCATAGTGCTTAAATGAAACAAGCAACTGTAGCTTTGACTCAGCAGAGCAGGTACTAAACATGGTCAATGTGATTGTTGATGATCTGCAATTAAAAAAGTTCCCAAGTACCTTGCAAAAACAGTCTGAATGAAAACAAACCTTTCTGCAGAATGGTAAATGCTTCTGCAAAGAGTCCAGCAGCATCAGAAACTGAAGGACAAAACAAGGAAGCATCTGCCCCTTGGTGCAACCAAAGTTATTAGAGAGACAAAAGTCAAGGTTATCATGGTGTCCCTTGGCCAGCAATTCCAGGACTTCAAATTATGTGGGTTTTCTTGCTCTATCAGTATCATGAGGACAAAAAATATAGTAGTGTAAATCCAGTTTATGTCAGGAGTGACCTTCCCCAGTTTTATTGTCTCTCCTTTGGCAGCTCCAGTGAGCAATTTGCTGCAGGTCTGAGCTCCAGCTCCTGCCCACATCTCAGGCACTGCAGTTCTGTTGCTGTCTGGGGGTGGGTTACCAAGCATTCCTTGATGCTACCCTGGAGTTAATTTTGTTACCTTGGAGAATTCAGCTGTGCCAGTAAATTGCAGTTTAAGAATGCCTGCCATGTAATTTAAAAAGAAGTCACATGCAATATAAATGTCTTTCTCCAATTAAGTGCTTTTTCTAAATATTTTTTTTTCACCACTTGTCACTAGGAATTGAGTATGGCTGTGAGCTGAGTTCTAATCTAACCTCTTTAGTATTGGAATCTGTATTTTTTAGCTGTTCAATTACATTAAAGAACAGTTCACACATATGTAATCTGATGTGTGTGTACACATGTTAACAGCACACAGAATATCCACCTACCTGAATATAAATATGTTCACCAAGATTTAATTTGTCACATCTTCAGTTGGAGTGGGACCTGAAATAAGTGATATAATTATAAATTCTCATATATTAATGAAGTAGGCTTTTTTCCTTTTTCTGATTTTTTGTTTTGTTTTGTTTTCCCTTGTATGAGAACAAATTATAATATAAA
>VYZU01064638.1:4699-16449 GCA_013401355.1 Ceyx cyanopectus | reverse complement strand
ATATAAATATATATATATTTATTATATTAAAAAAAAATATATTTATATAAATAAAATATATTAAGTTATTTACTCCTCCAGTAACCGTATATTTAATCAGAAAAAATGGCATGGTACTTAAAGTAAACTTTAGGAATGGACCTGTCTTGAAAAAAACACACATTAAGAAAGATGAGCATTTCTTCATAATATCAAAATCACTTTGCATGTGCATGTTTTGCACCCTAATCCTGCAGAACTTGAAACAGGAGCTGACCCGCAAGGGATTCCAGCCCATATATGTAATTTTCATTATAAAGCTGAAGGATCACAAGAGTCAAGTCCTTTTCTTCAGTGCAAGGAGGACTCTGTCCTTTCTGCCCTCAATCCCAATCCAAGTGTTCCTTAATCCCACTCCTAAATCCAGCTCCTGAATCTGTTCACCATCCATCTGCCTCTGAGACCAGTCTGGGGCTTCCCCAGTGCCTGCTCCAGCCCATCAAAAGGTGATGGTGACATAACTGCTATCAAGAGTTTGATATTTTTTTTGTATGTATTTGTATATATTGAGATTTATTTTTATTATTTTCATTGTTTGTTCTAGCTTTCCTTTCTAATCCATTAGTCTCCCTCCCTTATTCCATTTCTCTTCCCATTTGAGTAGCAAAAGGAGTTAACAGAGAGTGTCTGTTATAGTGGACAGGCTTGACCCTAAACCTTGACAGATTTAAACATCAGTAACACCCAAAAACCATGTGCAAGGTAGCCTAAGGGGAAGGACAGATGGAGGGGAGGAGAATTGGATCCTTTAGGTGTGTTCACTTTGCATCTGAAATATACCTGTTCCTTGCCTGAAACTGCACAGTGAGGAAAGGAGTGGAGAAAAAAGTCCAGAAAATAATGTCTCCTAATGCTTTTGATTTCCTGATTCCAAAATTCTTATTCAGGTCAAAACCCTGTTAACAGGATCTGCTCCTGAGGAGTAACTTTGATGCTTACAGGAGCTGGTTCACTCTGCTAGTATTCCCATTGCACTATTTTCCACGTGTAACAGTTAGTCCTGTGTGCCTTTGTCAGAACCTGAAACTAAAGCTGCTAGAAACAAGCAGAAAAGTGTGTTTTATTCTATGGAAAGCCCCAGAATTACTCTCAAAAGACATGTTTTTTGGCTGTTTGGGTGGCTGCCCATCTGGTTATACTTTTCAAGAAAAATGATGATTGAATATTCTTTCTTATGTGAAACAGAATTGCTAATTCAGAAATATCAAAGTGATCTGGTTTTTGTTCTGTCACAGCCTGGTTAGTCTATTAAATGACTTCAGCACTTTATTTCACCTCCTCCAACTCTACTATTCTTTAGCCAGACTTTTGCTAAAGAAGTCCTGACTTGCATTCCTCAAAGCTCTCTCAGATGGCCATAGAGCAACAATTCACTTATGTTTAAATAACATTAAAATTAAGGAATAAGTTTTAATGATCATGTTCTGCAGAAAGGGCATTTACTGCATTTGGACACAGTCAAGGCAAAAATTGGCCAAAGCCTCTCCTGCTCATGGATCCATGGATCACTTTTTCTCTGCTCTGTGGTTCTCCACGTGCAGTTTCATGTTTTCTTCTTTTCTTGTGAGGGGCAATTCCCTGGAGTGATCCTTTTCCCATTTAGTCCAACATGTTCACATTCTCCCCATTTTCTAAGAGTTTTACTCCATCTTCCTTTCTGTAATGAACTTTTGATAATTGTTATCACATCTATATGAGTCATTATATACCATGTACAAAGGGAGGAAACTGTGCTACATTTAATTTAAGAGTAATTAACACCTTGCTGTGGCAGTGTTATAATTTCAAGTAAGATGCCTGGAGAAAAGGGACTGGGGAGACAGATTTTACCTGTGCATTCTGTAATAGTGGCAACCAGACAAAGTCTAGGAAGTTCCTGTTAACTCACCATTTAGCTTTATCTAACTATTCTTGCCTGATCATGGATTTACTTTTGAATTTTACAAGCAATCTTGTACCAAGTGCTGATTTTGGACAATATGGTTTGTATTAAGCGTGCCTGTTCATCATCATTACAGACTAGGAACCACCTACATTGATATAAATGTTTTTGTGTATTCATTAATGCATGCTTGAAAATGTAAAGCAGTATATAAATGCTGATTTATTTTTTTTTTCTGAGATGTGCTGTTATTGATCAACCTGTTGAGGTTTGCTGCAGAGTTTTCTGGAAACTATACTGACTGCACTGTGTTCTTTGCAAGTCCACATGCTTTCCCATCACATTTCATCTCCTCCCAAGTGCAACAGCAAAGCAGGTTTGGCATCTCCTCCTAAAAACCTTTACTGCCCTCACACATGCATCACATGTAGACACATCAGAACTGAAGTAGGAATACTTGGCAGCACATACTGCAGGGCTCAGTCTTGGTGGTCAATATCCATTTGTGTCTAAAGAAAAATAAAACAAGCAACAAACAATCAACAAAAACCAAACAGGTATACTTTCAGATACAGCAGATTGCACCAGAAAAACAAATAAATAAACAAACAAACGAACCCAAAACCCAAAAAAATACACATTTCTTGTGTAGCTTTATCAGTTTGTTAGGTTGAGTTACCCAGACAAACCCCAAAACAGATCCAGAACAAAGGGACCTTTGAGGAATGCCAGTGTCTGTGCTTGTTTGTAGCACCTTGATGCCTATGGGAAGAGTCTATTCAAAATGCAGGAAAACATCTTAAAACCAGACTACTAGAACCAGACAATCTTTACAGACACTGTCATCAAATCAAAAGGGTAAGTAATTTATTGCAGCTCTAAAAACAAAATTAAAAGCATAAAATGCAGCATCAAACTTTGTCTACAATTTTATTTTCATTCCTAGCTGCCCACACTGGTCTTTTCCCAGGGTGTTTGTCTCAGGCTGAAGCTTAATTCACACTGTCAGTGGGATGCTCTGGAGAACTGCTGTGTGTGACATCTGAGCCAGCCAAGTTGAGAGACCAATTTAAGAAGCAGTACTGGTAATGCAGTATGGAACAGACCTTTTGCTCTGATTTGGCTGCTATTTATATGTTAGTTTGTTCATTGAAAGTGAACTTAGAGGAAGGCCATTTTCATTGTATTCCTATTCCTGTAATTATGATTTTGTGTAGGTCATGATGTAAGAGACACTGATCTCATCTTTGGGAATAAAAACTATGTTCCACCTAACAACAGAAGCTTCACCTGCAGCACAAATGGAGAACAGTACCTGGAAAGGATTCTAATAACTTCAAGTAGCAATTGCTCTTCCTTCAGAAAAATTCTGCATCAGTTGTGGTCTCTAATGATACATGACTTTCTCAACCTAACTGTGGCATATAGAAAAGGGATCATGTTGTCAGTCAGAGTACTTCAGGAGATCTAACTTAAAGGTTTTTTGAGAAAAGAATGCAGAATTTATTCATTAAAAATTAGTCCTGCCTAACATAACCACTGTGAGCACATTCAAACCTACCCTAGCTATGAACGAGGCCCATTCAGTTTAACATAGGAAGAGTTTGCAGGATTCAGACTCCAAGTCTGACACAATTAATGGTGTTTATAAATTCAAGAATGTTGCTGTTAGGATGGAGTGTATTCAAGACAAGTGATCACATTTCATAGCACACTTAGAAGGTGAAGAGGCACTTGACATAAGACACTCTCATTTTCATAATGCGAATCATTTGGTTGTTGAGGAAGATGTAAATTTTCATCTTCTTTTCCTCCCTTCTTCTACATTTCATATATATCCATTTTCTTTTCCACTTATTCCAGTACCTTGTCTTTGGCAGTATCTAAAAAATCCCTTTGGCCTGAGTATCAACAAAACTGAATATCATAAAAATTAAAGCATGATTTTACTTTTAGTGGATTTGCAGTTGCAAGATGCAAGACTATACCATTGTATCAAAATTAATATCATGAAATATCAGTTACAGGCATAAATAGGAAAAGACCAGACAGAAAGGTTCATAAAACTAATGTGCCTTGAACTAAATATAAAGATAATAAAAAGACATGGGAAAAACTTACATTTAGGGAACATAGAATTTGGTAAATGTAAATTCAAAATAATGAATCAGAATTTTTTGTGCACTTGCAACATTGGGGTTTTTTTTCCTGTATGGCTATGCAACTACAGTAGGACTACCAGAGAAATATCATACTGGTTCTTGTTCTCTTCAGAACAGGAAACACTGACAAAAAAAAAGTCAGACTCTGCTTCAGGAAAGCATCTATATTTAGATGCCCAAGTCCCATTGAAATCCACATGTTTTAATTTTAGCTCATATAGGTGTCACCTTAAACTGGGGGCAAAAAAAGAAAAAAAAGTACAGTATGAAGGAATAAAATATACCTCTCAATAAAATGTACCTATAAATAAAGGAAATGGACATGTAAATTCTGAACTTCTGGCTGAGTCTGTAAAAGAGACAGAAGAGTTGCCTCAATTACAGAAAAGCATATAAATGTGATTGATGGACTGAAGTAAAGGCAAGAGCAGAGCAAGATCAGTATCAAGACAGCTTCAGAGTATAGGAAAGAGCCCTAGATCCCCACACTACGTTTACATGCTTCTTGGTGCTGCTACAAAACCACTAGAACAAGAAAATATTGCATGAAAGACCAGTTAGATATTTAAAATGTATACCAGAAAGTAAACCTGGTATTTTTCATTTGACCTGGAAGGATCAAATGCCCTGAGGTTTTATGGTGCTCTGATTCCTCTGCTTCTCACAGGCCTGAGCACTGGCTCTCCTTCTGCCCAAGGCCTTCATGGAGCACAACACAATTCATGGTTCTTCTTGGGAAAACAGGCTGGTCCCAAATGAATATGAACACAAGATTTGAACTGCAAATAGTTCCTAGTAGTTATTAAAAGAACTTGGATGGAGCCAAGGCTATTGCAGAGGCCTAGACCTGGAGTGGAAACAAAGCAGCCTGTATCAGGCACCCAACAGGCCTTCACATGAACCTTCCAGGTGTTAGAACTCACTTGGGCTTTTATTTACCAGCACTTAACAATGAAGAACAACAAAAAAAAACAAAACAAGCAAGCAAGCAAACATCAACAAATTAAAAAAGAAAAGCAACAAAACCAAACCAAAAAATCCCCCAACACAACGATAACAAAACCAAACCCAAACAAACAAAACAAAAGCCACAAGCAAAATACCAATCCAATCAACAATAACAAAAACCCCTCAAGTCTTCTTTAACAAGTAATTTCTTTCAGCTGGTTATTAATTAGACAAGCAAATGCTGGATCTCCTGGCTCTCTGCTGAGCTGGTTGCAGGGAAAAGTACAAAGTGAGATCCTGCTGTGTGGGTAAACTGATGACTCACTTTTAATATCAGGTTGAGCCAGGATCTCGAAGACTGCCAAGTAAACTCTACAGGGATCCCCACTTCAGCCCACTCACATTTCCTAATAACAGCACTGCATTTCAGCAGGCTGTGCTTAAGGGAGGCACTTTGATTTGTAAACAGAGGCAGTCTAGGAAATAATGTACCAGTGTGGTTAGCTGTGTAATGTCGTAAGACAAGGTAGAATGGCAGCACTGCTATTAAATGGCCAGAGGATATTGCCCAAATTTGAATGTGACAGAAATTATAAATGATAATTTTTAATGTTATTTTTAATTCCACCCATGCCTTTTCTCATCCCAGGAGATATATTACTGTCTCTCTTTGCATCATATGAAGAGGAAGACTGCTGGTAAATGTATGCTTACAGAAACACACATTTTTAAGAGATTTAATATATAGTTGGAAGAAACACTAAATAGACTGCACGTTCCTGTGTTTTGACATAGGGATTTAAACAATCATGCTTGCTGGAATACTTTTATGAGTTCTTTAGATATATATTTGAAGTCCCCTAGACTCAGCCTGGTGAAATTTAGGATGTGCATAAACACACCAGAGTACTGACTCACTCCTGGCATCTTTGTGCCTCATTCTATCCCAGCATAAACTAGAACTCGTGCACTGTTGCCACAAAGATCAAAAGATGCATGTTTATTGTCTCGGCCACATGACTGAAAATAAATCGCTGTGTAAGCTCTGCATTAGGTTTCCTGCTTGAGGACAAACCTCTTTCTGTTCAGACCTACAAAGGTTTTCTTAAAAGAGATGTCTGTTTAGTTATAAGACTCCACTGCCAAACTGATTGCAAATCCAGAAGTGTATTCTGAAACTTTAAACAACTCTGTGAAAGAGGTTTAACTCCCTACCCACACTTCTCAACCTCATTGTCCACTTGGGTAAGTGGACTTCAACTTTCTTTGTGGCAAGCAGCCTTCAACATGCCATGCACTTGGCACTCTTTCAGGATTATGGTCTTATGCCCAAATACATGGGATAATGTGCAGGAGGTATAAGTCCTGTGGTAGGAAATGAGTGCTTTTTCCCTCTCACTAAATCACTTTTGCTTCTACTGGGCAGTCTCGGAAAGAAAGCAGAAAAATCTAGCCAAGGGATATTTACAAATTTTAAACCAGGCAAACAAAAGGAAAAATCCCTAGCTAACTGATGCCATTGCAGCTGTGTAATCCACCCCAGCCATGGTTATGGGGCAGTAGGTATGCTCTCAGTCCATTTTTCTTCAGTCTGTGTGCAGCAGGTTGTCAACCTTAAGCTCCCTGCTGGGGCTGTGCACCAGAGCATCCTATGCTCCTTAGAACTCAGGATGGTAATATCTCTCCACATTAAGGAGCTGCTAGGTTCTGGATGTGCCTTAGGTAATTATATAAATATATAAATATTAAATATAAGCCATGATCTCTTTCCTGTTGTCTCTACTGATGCAATACACATGAGACTTTTTCAGACTTTTTATTAAGAGTTAAAGCAGACAACTGATCTTAAATCTTATATACTTCTCTGTCCATGTGCTAGCTCTCTGGGGCTCAGCCCACCCTGGGAGGGTGCTGTGGTGCTCCAGGATGCTCACTTCCTGGCAGTCACTGAGATTCTCAGTGTTGATGTACAGCCCATCAAAATGATGTGGTTTCATGATTACAAGAATATATTTTTTGCAGTTAAAAAATATAATATGTCGGAGTAGCTGGCTAAATCTTATCATTTCTACCAAGTAAAACCTCTGTTTAACATGCCCTTGCACACAACATAGAAATTTAAAGCAAAAACTATTTTAAACTACTGATAGTTAATCCTTGAGATACTTTTTACCTTCTAGGCACCACAGGTCTCAGCAGACAGTAATGCAGACACAAAGTACTTAATATACATGATATACAATCACTGTTGCTTAGTGTTTCAAAAGTGGTTTTCTATTAATAGGCATCCATTTCTGAATTTTAAAAAATTTTGTGTGAATAATTTTGAAAAAATATATCTTTGCCTCAGATATAACCCAAAGCTGCAAGGACTTCAATAGGATTGTAGTGCAGGTAGAGCAGAATGTGTCCCAAAGCTTATGAATGCAAAAAATGCCACACACTGCCCTTCCCCTCTATAGGTGTGTTTGGTATTGCATCCACTGCACTGAAGTCTGAGCAGGAGTACCAGTTTAATTATGATTTAATTATGTCTTTTGTCAGTACTAAATGTAAATGACCTTTGTATTCTCAGTGTATTTCGAACTGCAAATATCTCCTAGTAGATATAAAAGTAACTCTGAGGAGCTGAGGCTGTTGCAGAGCCCTAAACCTGGAGTGGAAACCAAGCAGCCTGTATCAGGCTCCCAACAGGCAGTGCTCACTAGCTTTCCAGGTGGTAGAACTGACTTGTGCTTAATATAGAAGAACAAACAAAATGTGTTCATTTTTCATGGCAAGAATGGCTTTCCACTGATACGGAGGCAGATGGAGATGCCATGGATGGAGATGCCATGGATCTAACCTGCTCCATTCTGGTTTGATGAGAAAATGCCACAGCTAAGCCACTAACACTCTTCATAGCAATTAAACCTGGTGTAGCTTCAGTAACATTCTTTTCTTTCTGTTGGAACTAATCCTGATGTATTTATGTCACCATTTCTCAATTCAATATTTTGCACTTGCTAATCTCAGAAGATAGCCTAGGGCATTATTTTATTTTTTTTTCAGCAGTTTCCTCAACCAGGCACACGTTAAAAAATGTCCATGAGCCTTCTGTGAACACAGATGTCTGAAGGCATTCAGGATGGAAATGAGAGCTATAGATGTGCATGAAAGAGCCCGTGGATGAGGAGTGAGAATGAGGTGTACTGTGGTAATGTCTCATTTTCATCTGTCTGATGGAAGTCACAGGGACAAAATGACAACATTTTGTAACCCCCACATGCACATGGGGGTCCAAAGTGCATTGTGAGCAGGTGGGAGCACAAGAATGGGGAAAGAAGTTTCATGTCCTACTCTGAAGAACAGAAGCTTTTAACAGTTTAGGGGTTTTTTTTCCCACCCCTGGGAAAACAAAACAAAACAGAACAAAACAAAACAAAACAAAGCAAAACAAAACAAAACAAAACAAAGCAAAACAAAACAAAACTAAACTAAATTAAACTAAACTAAACTGAACTAAACTAAACTAGTTTAGTTTACCTCCAAAATAGCTGTGAGTCTCAGAGTCAGGAAATCTCATCTGGGACATGTAAAAAGTCCAACTGTCTGAATAGCTTATTACTGAGGCTCTTCAGCAATAGGTAATTCTATAGAATGAGAATTTCCTCCAGGAGCTGAGGAAATTTATTGTATCATCTTCCTTGAAAGTTGGTGTTTTGACATCAGGGTATTTTCTGACAGGCATTTGGCTGGAGTGAAAGGACAGTGGTGCACTGACATTGGGGATTCACATTGCTTTTTACAAAGCCACATACAAAACCAAAAAATCAAATACACAAAAAAATCCAAACTACAACAGCAACAAGGAAACCCCCCAATTTATTTTTTTTTAAAAGCACCTAACAAACAAAAACTAACAACAAAAAACAAACAAACCCAAGCAAAAAAACCCAACCAACCAAACCAATCCCAAAAAGTCCAAAAACTTCTTGCAGGAATTTTGACCTTATTTTCTTGTGTTTCAGTCTAGACTATGGGAAAGTGTTGGGTGCTCCTTGAAGTCTTCCTTGAAGTCTTCAAAATCAAATTGCTAATCTCATTAACATCCATAACAGTTTAAACAATACATTGACTCAACTGTTCTTGGAGCCCCGTGGCACCTAGTTAAGTTACTTTCCAACACTGCTGTAAATCAAATGAGAAAGCCTAAGGTCACAGTGTTTGCTGTATACTTCAGTTTGGGATCCTGATTGCTTTACCAACTGCTCACTGATGTTGTTTTTCTAACTTGCTAAGGAATACTTGAGAGAGTGGCCCAGCAAAACAAAGCAATGGATAAATAATGGATAAAAAGCTGATATGTGGTGGTGGAAAAGAAGGAGGAGAAATCATAGCCAGGCAGAGGACATCTGTCTCTGTGTTAGTGTCACTGATGTCACTGACCTGGATGGGAATGTTCCTCTGCTCAGGGCTGAGGTGCAAGGGATCAGAGACAGCAGTACCTGAATCTCTCAGATGGAGCTTTGGGCAAAGCTGAGTAAAGATGTATACTGTACTTCAAACTATACCTCCTGTTGCACTGCGTTTGGGAAGCATTAGCTCCCAATTGTGCAAATTATGTCACAATACAATTTCTAAACTAATTTGGGTGGTTTGACCTCAGCTGGACACCAGGTGCCTGGGTGACTGGATCTGTTCCTGGGTGACTTGGTCTAGGTGCCCCTGCTCTGGCAGCGGGGTTGGACTAGATGATCTTCTAGCTCCCTTCCAACCCCTAACATCTGTGAATCTGTGAATCTGTGAGCTGCTCTATCAGTCCCCCCTCCTTTCAGAGGGAAGAAAATAAGATTGAACTTGTGGGCTAAGACAAAAGCAGTAAAGAAGCAAAGCAATGACACACACAGAAGCTAAAGAAAACAAAGATTTATTCTCTACTTCCCCCCAGCAGGAGATGTCTGGCCCTTTTTAGGTAATCAGGGCTCCAAATGCATAGCAGTAGCTCTTGAGGACAAGCCAGTGCCCCTCACATTTTTCTCCTTTTCCTAGCTTTTATAGTTCAGCTGACAACATATGGTTTGGAATTTACTTTTGGCAGTTTGGGTCAGCTGTCCCAATCATGTCCTCTCCCAAGATCTTGTCCACCCCATCCCAGTGCAGGGGGATGTGGGAAAGCAGCCCTGGTGCTGAGTGAGCCCTGCCCAGCACAGCCAGGACACGGGGGTGTTCCCAGCACCTTCCAGCTCTCAGTGCAAGGCACAGCACTGGGAGGGCTGCTGTGGGGAAAACCAGCTCCAGCTCAGCCACACTGAATATGCTAATATAAAAAATACTAGTTAAAACCAGTTATCATCCACAGTAGATACTACAGATTAACAAACAGTGTTCCTTTTATGTTTTATAGCAAGTTAAATTGGTTTTACCTGTCTTATATTTGGTGTGAAAATAAATAATAAATTAATACTGTGTAAACCATTTAAATTGAAGTCAGTGGCAGTCAGGAGTCTAAGCAAGGTCTAAGTGTTGCTAAGGTTTGCTCAAGTTTACTATTCAGTGGGTGGGGGTTTGCTTGAAAAGAAAACTTTTTTCACTTATTTGTAGACGAGACAGTTTCCATTGACAAAAACTGAAATTATGAAATCAACAGAGCCTGATGTAGTTCTGTGAGTGTGGACACACAGTCAGTAAGTTTTTATCCACTATACAATAAGGAGTAGTAAATGTGAGAGTGAAACAATATATTTGGTCATCCTTGTGAGGTTTTACACCATTATTTTAAATTTTTTTTTAAATTTCAGAATCTATAAAATACAGCTTCTGTATCTTATATCCTTTGTGCAAACACAATTTTAAATACCTTTCCAAGACTCCTGGCAAGTAACCTTATACTTTGTCACTTTTCTGTGTATACACTTGTTTTCATCTATAAAATATCCCAAAATATTCATTGGTTCCTTTTTAACCCTCAGTAATTTTTTACTATGTCTGTTTTTATGGTATAAGTCTGGAAAAAACTATTATATTTGGGCTTTCTTTCTTGCCCATACTACCCCATCCTCCCTACTGAAAGCTGTATACAGATTTTATGGGGTCAATACATTGGTTTATTTCTAAATTAATTACTAATACTTTCTTTCCTTGAATGGATTGCATACTACACTTATTATTTCTGAACTAAAGGACAGAAATCCAGGCCTCATCCAAGATTTTACATGTTGGAAAAATTCAGATATGGAAGAGATTTTACTTTAAAGACACATAAATTCTTCTGGAATTGGGTATTGAAAGGACAACATAGGACTCATAAGTGATGTGTGTCTGGGTTTGAGATGACTCTGCAGAGCTTCTGCTGCCACAGGGTAAGCAGGAATTCTGTTATCTTCTGAATTTGAAAAGCATCCAACACTCTGTTAATGTGATTCTGATTTGGATGTGGGGATGTACAGTAACACACTTTTCTATTTTTGTCCTTAGCATGTAAATGGATTTTTCTAAGTGTAAAATAGTGCAGTGTTTTTCAGACAACTCCACTACCTTGAGTGGTTTTGTTATTTAGAATCATAGAATGTTTAGGGCTGGAAGGGACCTCCAAAGGGCATCTAGTGCAGCCCCCTGCAGGGAGCAGGGACACCCTCAACTAGCCCAGGCTGCTCAGAGCCTTGGCCAACCTCCCCTGCAATAGCTCCAGGGATGGGGCCTCAACCACCTCCCTGGGGAGCCTGTGCCACTGAGCCACC
>VYZU01064634.1:1120-12522 GCA_013401355.1 Ceyx cyanopectus | reverse complement strand
ATTTGCAAGACTTAGCCTTTGAGGAGAGTCTAATAAAACTTCATCATGCATGTGGCATCTCACCTCGTTTGTGTCTTAATTTCACCATTTTGGGGATCACCTTTAAACCTTTCCTAAAAATTGCCACGTATCCTAATATCGGATCATGACAGACACTAAATACTAATTCAGCATGATCTCACTCTCCTAATGAATGTTTGCAGGATTTCAGCAACTGGCACAGGTATTGTCAGGCTCAGTGAGAGAAGAGGTCTCTCTGTCCATGTTCTTGAACGGGTGTATCACCAGCACAGGGTTACTCCTACAATCTTCACATGAGCAGGCAGCAAGGTGACTGCTGATATTATGCATAAATGGCTGATTTGAAGGAATTCAGATACTTTGGGTAACCTGTGACACCATGGCTTCAGCTGGATAACCAGTGTAAACTTCAGTGCTATGTATTTCTTCAACCATTCTGACTTCATTGCTTGCCACCTCTGATCCATGATTGCTCATTGTGAATCCTTGGCTATCAAGAACAATGCCTGGACCACCATTTAAATAGCAGCATGTGTCAGCAGGCTGAAAAAAAAAAACATGCTGTGGAGTTCATTCTGGGCCTCTTCTATGAATGGCTTTTTTGCTTCCCAGGCTGACCTTTTGCAAGTCTTTCTCTGGCGTAATGAAGCCAAGATAATAAGCTCTTGCCTTCCTTTAGCACGTCTACTCACTGATGTTCCTCATGTAATAATGTACTGACACACTTGAATTTTCTGAAAAAAAAGGGACTTAAGATCTGAGTTATAACAGATTTTCCTAGTGCTGCAGTGCTTGCACCTGTTCTGCCCACTTACTACTTTACTTCATCTTAGAGATAGGCACTGCTAACTAGAGCTAGGCACATCATGATAAGCAGTACAAATCCCAGTGAGGAATATGTTCAAATATTTAAGGCAGCAGTGCAGTGAAAGGAGGAAAGTATAAAATAGTGAAATTTGGTTGGGTTTTTTTTCACCATAATTTACATCCATTAAGAAAGCTGTCAGCTTCCACTCCCCCCATGCCTTGGACAGAACCCACACTTTGGGCTCCTTTTCTGCTGGGTGTGATAGCAGGGGGAACACACAGAAAGCGTCCCCCTAAAGTGAAATCCAAGGAAATAAGGTTAAACTCCACTGAAATTTGGGAAAAACATTTGCACTCTGTTTTAGGAAAGCATATATGTCTGTATACAAAAATAATGTCAGACAATATCCTTTTTAAAAGTTATATATGCAGACTATTAGAATAATTACACAAACTATTTCAACAGTGTTTAAGTACCACACATTCAATTTTCACAAGCAATTGACAATATAATTTAGCATTTCGTACGGTATTCAGATCGTTTGGAACAGACTCAGATGCAATGCACTTTTCATAAAAACCATACATGCCAATCACTTCATAAGCAAGCAGTAAACAGCTAAAGTTACATTCACTTTGTGGTAACAAGTCTACACTCTGTTTAACCCAGAACCTGCAGCGTAGCCTCCATCCTTAGCCTACAACAGAGCGGTAACAAGCCAGTTACAACCTAGTCACGTAAACACATCTTTAAGATTGTCACAGTTGAGTTCTCTCAGATTTACAGAACAACATACTCTGTAAATATTTTATGACATCAGAAAAATTGTCAAGCACATCAGGCAAGGGTTCAGTCCACTCTGTACAGTCTACTCTAACACATTAATCGATTAGTTGACAAATTCTCTAATTCATAACACACACCTCTAAGCAACACAGTTCTCCAGCTGATGGAGAGAGTTCTTGTTCACATTCTTGCTCCTGTGCTATGGTGCAGGTGTTCTCTGCATCACATCAAGAAGTACGAAAGTTTCAACAGTCCATCCACTGTTGCATCTGCACCAAAAGCCTTTTGGGTGAACTGATGTATCTATACCTTCCAGCTTGGAAGTTTGGTCTATAGCATTTCCATATGTTAGTGCATTAAGGAACTGCCAGAAAGCTCCTTTGCAAAGATGCAGGCTATGATACCACAGTGCAGAAGGCACCAAGTGGCAGGTGACATCAGTGCATAATGGCCCCGTCTCTTCCTGCCCCGAGTCCTATGTAGATGTTGTTCTTGCTTTGAACGAACAGCGTCGCTCCCAGCACACACCAGGACTTAGCACAAGCTGCATTAGGCCAAAACCTGAGCAAGAGTTGAGTGAATAGTCACAGGCCTAGAGCTACCTTGAAATTTCAGATAGGAGTGTAAAACCTCATTTCAGCATATATGCATCTGTCAGAATCGTAATAAAAATAAACCAGTATATTTCAATCACAGTACCTGTGCAAACACACCCAAAAAAAACCCCAACAAACCAGAAAGAAATATGGTAGCTTTGGCTATGGTTACTAGCTTACGTACTTTTTATAAAAATATTAATAAAGTAGGTAAAAATAGGGAAAATTTTTGCAGCTCATCCATATCACTTTGCCAGCTTTTCACTAATGCACACTGCTTTTGCTTGTATCAACATTTTCACAACCCATTTGGTTTTGCAACAGGTAACAGATGACACAAGATGCACTAAGAAGAGGCTCTAAAATTTGTAACATGGAGTGCTAAGCTTGCAATGGACCTCATGGCCCAAGCAGAAACCTTGTGACAAAATCCAGCTTGCGAGATGTAGTTGGAAGCTAAGTGATAAAGCCTTTCCGCCCCAAATATGTTGAAGTGCCCTGGCAGTACTTTCTCCACAAGACCTCTGTCCACTAACTCCATGAGGCGTTGGCAGCTTGCAACATAATCACTTATCCTGCTGTAGGGAAGCCAGTCAATCATGGATCCATTGTACACCACATCTCCACTGAACAAAATCTTACGGTCTTTGTCGTGTAAGCAAATACTGCCTCTGGAATGACCAGGCATGTGCATGACAGTAAGCTGTCTGTCTCCAAGGCTGATTACATCCCCTGCAAATAAATGTGTAACAGGAAAACACACATTTGTTATGTATGTTAAACGCCACAATGAGTATGACCTGCCTATATGCTGGGAGTTTATACATACAACCACAAATATGCAGCAGAACATTTATTTTCTTGCTGAGTGCCAGAGAGGCATCTGAGAGATAGATCTGACAAAAGGTTATTTTCCAGTGATAGTTAACACAGGCTTGGACTTATATTAATTTAATCTACTCCCACTCTAATAAACTAAGCAATATGAAAGTGTGATAAAGAAAATAAACCAAGGAACAAACAGAACATTCTAAGTTGGATGTCCTTTTGAAGTTTACAACATATTTCACAATTTATAATAATTTTACCCTCAGTTAACATAAGGTCGTTTTTTTTGTCACCTTTAATGTGAATGCTTTTTCAGTCTAGCTAATGAACTGGTACTTTCAGCAGAAAGTCAGTCTACAGATGGAGAACAGGCCAAGTTAGTCTGCTGTTATTTTTAATTGTAATTCCAGCTTTGTTACAAATGTACAAACCCCATTAATTTTTAGGTTGTAAGTATGTAGAGCTGTGGAGGGAAAGAAGACAAACATATAAGCAACCTTCTCAGAAGCAGATAATTAACAACTACATGAAACAGTTCTAAATGAACTAACATCACATACCATCATAAAATGATGCTTAAAACTTTAATGTGCCTTTCAAGTTCCAAGGAGAACAAGAAAAAAAAAAAAGTTATCAAACCTCTATTGCTTTACAAACCTGAGAGTTAACAGATCTGTCTTACACCCAAGACAGGCATGCCACGAATTTACTCAAGACTTACAAAGCCTAAAGGTACTTAACTCTTGAAAACCAGACATTTCATGACACAACCTTTGGCATTCAACAGAAAAGGATTGCTGAAAATTCTACAACAGTTTTTGGAAGTCACCAAAGAGTCAACATCTGATCATACTGTACCCAACAGAGGCACAGATCCCTTCTGCAAAAGCAGCTAGTAACAAAATTATTAAAGAGAATTTTTAGCCAAATTCTCATTCAGGGAAATGTTGGAAAAAGAATGCGGGCACGTGCTGGTTAATCTTTCAGCTGGCTGTTGATCAACACCCCCAGGTCCCTTTTCTGCTCCGGAGTTTCCAGCTTCTCTGCCCCAGCCTAAAGCACTGCAAGCGATTGTTGTGACACTAAGCTGTTACTCTGCGACCCTGAATTGAAAATCACCAAAACGTTTTGTTGTTTTGTTTTTTCCTGTGTGTTTTTAGGTGTTTGTTGGTTTGTTTTTTTTGTTTTTTTTTTTTTGAAAATTACTTCAGCTCAGGCACGAACACACAGCTACCGCTGAAAAGCAGGACGCCCTTACCCTCCTGCAGCAGACGGCTGGGACGGACGGGCGGAACGTGGAAGTGCCGTGCCCGCCAGCCGGGCCGCGGAGGTCGCGTCACTTCCCGATCTGACAGCCAGGTGACGGCCTCGTAGTTGTCCCCTCGCAGCAGGGCTGGCGCCTCGGCGCGGTGCACCGCTACCTCCTCGAAGTGGTGCAGCCCTCCCGAATGGTCGAAGTGAACGTGGGTGGCGACGGCCAGCAGCGGTCGCAGACCGGCCCCCTCCATCGGCGCCAGCAGCCCTGCGGCCCGTAGGTAGTCGGGCAGGCTTCGCAGCCCCAGCCCTGCGTCGATCACCACGTCCTGCTGCGAGCCCCGCACCAGCCAGATGTTCGCCCGGTTGCCCGACTCGTAGTAGCGCTCTTGAATCCAGAAAATGCCGTCGCCCAGGGGCTTGTGTGCGAACCACTCCAGCGCTGACATCGCCCGACCGCTGCTCCGCACCAGCAGGTGTCCACCCCTAGCACTCCCTCACCACCCCCACAGGGCCGCGGCCCCGCCCACTGCGTCAGCCGCGGGCGGAGCGGCGACGTGAGGGTGAGCGAGTGGAGGATCACTGAGGAAAGCCTGAGGAGCGGTGAGGGAGCGGTGTGAAAGGGCTTGGGTGGGGATCGACCATGTTGTGAGCGGACAGTGAGATTCAAGGTCTTCCTCTTGTGGTGACAGGCTGAGGAGAAGCGGTAAATACCTGTTTGCGGTGGGGGAAGTGAACTCATGGTGCTGGGATCATGAGGGATCTGGGGACACTCCTTGGGGTGTTCGGCGGGTTGGGGCAGCCATAGCCCGACCGAAGAGCGTAGCAAGAGTGAGTGGGAAAGGGGCAAGGTAGGAACAGAGGAGGTGGTGGAAAGGGACCTGGGGGTGTTGATCAGCAGCCAGCTGAAAGATGAGCCAGCGTGTGCCCGCCCAGGTGGCCAAGAAAGACACCCGTGTTCTGGCTTGCATAAGCACTGGAGTGGCCAGTAGGAGTAGGCAGGGATTGTCCCCCTAGACTATGCCCTGGGTAGGCTGCCCCTCAAATCCTGTGTTCAGTTTTGGGCCCTGCACTCCCAGAAGGACATTGAGGGGCTGGAGCATGGCCAGAGAAGGGCAATGGAGCTGGGGAAGGGTCTGGAGAACAAGTGTGGTGAGGGGCAGCTGAGGGACCTGGGGTTGTTGAGCTTGGAGTGCAAAGGAAGCTCAGGGGAGACCTTCTGGCTCTTGTCATCTCCCTGACAGGAGGTTGGAGCCAGGTAAGGTCAGGCTCTGCTCCCAAGGAACAAGTGACAGGACAAGAGGAAGTGGCCTCAAGTTGCCTCCGGGGAGGTTTAGGTTGGAGCTGAGGAATAATTTCTTCCTGGAAAGGGTTGTCCAGGCCTGTCATAGTTTGCCCAGGGCAGTGATGGAGTCCCCATGATACCTGGAGTGTTTCAAAGTCATGGAGATGTGGTGCTGAGGGACATGGTTTAGTGGTGCCCTGGCAGTGCTGGGTTAATGGTTGGACTCAATGATCTTAAAGGTCTGTTCTGAACTAAAAAATCCTATGAATCTGTGATTCATAGACAACAAGGACTTGTGGCTGTCATTACAAGTATTTTCATCTTACTACCTTCAGGGGCATCAGGTAAAAAAAACCAAACAAAAAAACAGAAAAAAAACCCAAACCACAAAATGTCAGTATGTGAATGCTAAAATAACTACTGCCTGGAATTTTCCTTCTTGTGGGATCGCAAAGACTCCCACCAGCTGTGACCTTGGTGGCAGCTGTTTGTAAAACGGTAGAGAGATGTTTTGACTATGGGTGTTGTGGCACCCCAGCCAATCACCCTAGGGGGTGGATGGCTTCTTGTCCAATTACCTTGAGGTTAAAGGGTATAAAAAGAGCTGTAAATTAATAAATAAAGGCTTCTTGGCATCTTGGTGAAGAAAATAATCTCTGCCTCGCTCTTGCTCCTCCTCCGGCAACTGGCAGATAAGCAACATCAGTATTTACATTTCAATCTGTTGTCCTTTGTCTGCTCTTCCTTTGCATTGATTGCAACTGTCTCTGCAAATCGAGGATGCTGTCACATACAGGTCACAGACCAGAGCGTGGTTCAAAATCATATTCTCTGGAACAGAATTAAGACGCAAAACGAAGTCAAGTGCAGAGGAGCTTTATGTGCCTGACAACGAAAATGCATAGAAAGAGAGAGAGAAAAGAGGAAGCAAAGGGTCAGTGCGATAGCTACCAACCTGGATCTGTGGTGTCCTAACAGTCTGAATCCTCTATGGTGGGGAACATTTGGTTGATGTTGGTAAGTCCTGCTCTTTTATTAGATGGTCCTGATGAATATTCATGAATTCTTCAGCTTAACCACACCTACCACTTGGAGGTGGTACGAATGCCCAATACTGTCTTGGGGGTGGTCACCGGTGGTCTTCATGGGTCTCCAAACCCCTCCGTCCTCTAAGCCCTGGGTCTGGGTGCGGGGGTAGGTGGCAGCTCTCTGAAGAAAGCAGGAACTTGACCTTTAAGAATGAGACAGCTCTCTGCAGAAAAACAGGAACTTGGACAGCTGTCTGCAGACTTGACTTTTGCAGTGAGATGTTTTGCCTTGAGTCAAGCAATTCTAGATCTAATTCAGTGTACCGTCTCTGACATGCAGATGCAGCAATGTTGAGACAAGCAATTCTGTATCTAATTCGGTGCACAGTCTCTGACTGATGTAGACATGAGCAGAAGTTTTGTTCTGAGGAGAAGGAATAAGGATAAGGAGAGCTCATTTCAGTGCCAAATTTCCTCATGCCTGATGCCATTGCGCCTGTCCCTCCCAAAGGCCTCTGCTGCCTTCCGTCAACAGACTGCAGCAGTGTATGTAGTTTTGAAGGAATTTTAAAGACATGAATGAAATGCACCTTCTCACTTGTAGAGTTACTTGTACACAATCTATCAGTCAACATAAAAATGTGGCCAGGAGCTCCACAGAGCATCCCTCATGGCGGCCAGAATATCTGTCATGGTTGCATTGTCATGCTTGGAGACTTCGCTGTACAACTCAACTTTACCTTTGCAGTTTCTCTGTCGCTTTCACTTCAAGCTGCCAGTAGATGCAAAACCTAAGCCAATATGGTTGGAAAAACCATGTGTGACATGCAGGACATGCTAGTGTTTGTCTCAAACAATCCAAGAAGTTGAGACACTCAGGACACCTGTTGTTAGTCTTGAGAACCCACCCTCTGCCAAGATGTGTGCCTGAGATTGGTGATGGTAGAGGTCTACAGCCAGTGCTGGGAGTGAAGTGTCCAAACGATAGCCAGGCCTCTATATTTCATGAAGACCACTGATAAATGGTGCCAGGATATTTCATGAAGACCACTGATAAATGATGCCAGTCCTCCTGCAATAAATTAGTCTGAGGTATCTGCTGCCTTAATCCCCTGATTTAAGATGGCTGATTTCACCAATTAGCAAAACAAAGGACTGTGTTATCTACCCTATACTCCCCTCTCTTATCTCTTGGAGGAGTATGGAGAAGGTAGAAGGAATTTCTCATCTGCACAGGGAGAGAAGTGGGGGGGTAGTCGGCAAGAACCATATAAAAAATCTGGGACACTATGGGAAGAGGGAGAAGCATTTTCCTGGAAAAGAAACTCTCTGCCCCACTGATGTCCTTGTCATGGTGGTGGCTATTTTATCGCTTGTTGTCTTCTGCTTTCTCCTTTCTTTTCTGTTTCTAGTTTTCTCCCTGTCCTGTCTGCTTTAGAAACTTTGCTATGCTACTCTAATAAAACTTCATCATGCATGTGGCATTTGACCTCGTTTGCATCTTAATTTCACCATTTGGGGATCACCTTTAAACCTTTCGTAAAAATTGCCATGTATCCTAATATCAGATCATGACACCATGACTTGCAGTAAAACTGCACAGTTGAAGTACCATTAGTTTTAAGTCTTGTTACTTGTCATCAGACTAAATGTAATACGATGAGAGAATCTTACAGATAATTTATTTTAAGGCATTAAGTAAATTTAAAAATATACCTTAATATTCACAATATGTAATGCAAACAGTCTACCTCTCCTTTTTAGCTGGACATATTTAACTTTGGCTTGTGTGTTTGTTTTCTTGTTCATTCACTTTTTTTCACATCTAGATAATATAATGATTACATTTAGGGTTTTAATTTGTCTTAGCTTTTTCCCTTCTGCCAGGCTCACACCTTGCTTTTCATCCTGCCTTCAAGTGAGTTTGCCATTTCTTTTTTTCTCATTAATTTTATTTTATTTCCAGTTAAACAAGTACTCAAGCTTATCTTTTGCTTTACTGTCTTTCTTCAAATGATTTATCTAGGTCTCTGCTTATTTTTAAACAGTTTTCTGTGCTGCTGAGTTACATGTACATGTATAATGTAATTTTGTTTTCTCCAAGCCAAGCTGATCTCTACTGAAAACAATAAATAGGAAAATACTTGCATCAACCTGTTTCTCAGTGGTATTTAATTAAAAGGCCATTGCTTCCAATTGAGGTAAACATAAATGATCTTAAGTATGTATTTCATTGCTCCTAATTATAATTCTCACCAGGATTCCTTGTTAGTTTAGAGAAGTGTATGAGAAGTGTCTGTTTAGGTCTCTCCTGGATCTTCTTAGCCTGAAGAAAACTCCGAGATATGCTCAATGTTGATCAAGAGCTAAAGGGCTCCCAGGATGGGGCCAGACTCTAGTCAGTGGTGTCCAGCAACAGGACACTGGGCACAAACTGGGTCCTCGGAGGTTTCTTCTGATCAGTAGAAGAAACTTCTTTGCTGTGAGGGTGTCAGAGCCTGTCCCAGGCTGCCCAGAGAGGTTGTGAAGTCTCCTCTGGAGAGATTCCAAATCTGCCTGGACACTGCAATACTGGGCCCCCTGATTTGTGTGACCCTGCTGGATGGAGCAGGGGTTGCCACCAGATCATCTGCATAGGTCCCTTCCAGCCCCCACCATGCTGGGTTTCTGTGATTTCTTGACATCTTCCCTTCAAAAAAGATGTGTTTATCACATTTTACTTTGTCTGCTGACCCCTGGGCCATACAGTTTGGATGTGGAGACTGAATTAATTGTGAAGGTGGTGAGATGTGACTTTAAATGTAGTTTTGTGAGCTTTTTTTTTTTTTGTATCCTTGGTGAAATATTTTAGTTGGAAACAACCTCCTTTTATCAGCAGTTAGCTTGCAGACACACTGTGGTCCTTGGATGCTTTTATGTTGAACCTTTTGGTTCTAAGTACTCAAATCTAGTTACAAAGAGAAAGGGGGGGGTAAATCTGAAAGATGAAGAAGCCATGAATGACAGACTGTTTGGAGAAAAGTTCAGAAGCTGCAAAATGTATTCACAGGAAGTTTAGGGTTCTTGAACCTTTGGGTGTTTTTTCATGTCCATATCTTCTTTCTGGTTCTTCTACCCTGTCTAAACTCAAGTCACTGTGTGTGAGGTTTAAAACAGGAAAGTTTAAAATCCCTAGGTTACGAGGTAGTTTCAGGCGGGGAGACGTGACTAACAAGGGAATGGAGCTTATATTAGTTATGTACCAAATTTATAGCATGTGGAAGAATTTTATCTGAGCATTAAAAATGGCCTACTAGTTAAACTTATCTTTGTTGTTAAAGTTACTTTAATCTTCATTACACATTGGTTTTTATAGGTAATATATATATATATGCAGGTACAAAATAAATGTTTACAAATCTGCAGTATTTTCAGCAACTCCAAATGGCTGCGTCAGGTAGAGGAAGAGGTCGTGCTGTGTTTAGCGTCAATATCGAGACCATCAGCTTTGCTAAAGGCACAGTACCACCTGATGGGACATGCAAGCCTCCATTCCAATGGAAGCACCATTCCCTGTAAGTGAGCCCGTGCCTCAGGGCACTCTCCCTGGGCTCAGGAAACTTGCTTGCACTCTCATGGTTAGATGATGTAATAAAATCTGTGGACAACCCTCAGCACTTCAGGTCAGTTTTGAAATATTTAATGTAAAACAGTTTTGGTTTTTTTAATTATCATTACTTCCTATCCTTTTTCTAACTGATGTTTCCCATATTTAACATGATTGCTTGCAAGATGTTTATTCATCAAAGTCCTCGTTATAATCCAGTTTTCTGCACATTACAGCAATGGAGACACTGGATAGATCTGAATTTGTTTGAAATTAAGTTCTGCTGGTCTTTGAAGCTGCAAATGGATTTACTGATTTTAGAAATTTACTGTTGATGCAAACATAAAAAGGATGATTGTTTTGTACTTCAGTGGTCAGCATTTGAAAATATGGAATAATATTTTTTATAATTTGAAAATAACAGATATTTTATGTAATTAAGAAAACTTAATTGAGGTTTGGCATTTGGGGCGTATCTGAAAACTAAAGAGGAAGGAAGAGTATTTTCTGACTGCATTTTGGTATGCATGGAAGCTTGGAAAATTTTGAGACAGAAAAATAGTCTTATAATGATGTTTTATTAAGAGAGCTTCCCAGTTATGTCAGGATTTGATCAAAGTGCATTAAATTTTTCTCAGTCTTGTGGTATGATACAGAACTTGAAAACTTGACAGAATTGGTGCCAAGCTGAGATACCTCTGAATAGTTACTCATGTAAGTTTCTGACTGACTGAACCACAGAATCGGGGAACCAGATGTTACATATCCTCTTAATCCAGCTTTACAATTAAATTATGTGATTTTATAGATACTGAGCAGTTTGAAACTGTTTCTGATGTGAATGTTACAATCTGCTTGAGAGCACAAGGGAACTGAGTTCTGAGTGAACCGTAACTGTTGCAACCAGCGATGCATTAGCCTTGAAGGAGTGTACTATCCCTGGTGTATCTAATGTATACCACAGAGAACTTAAAGATGCTTTCCTCCTTCTGTGAACAAAGTTTCAGAACTAAGTTAAACTTGTCAGGGGAAATCTAGTTCCATTCAAAAAAAACCAACAAAACAAAACAAAGAAAAATTAAAGTTAATTCCACAACATAATTAGTTTTGAAAAAAATAAATAAATTCAGGAGTTAGATTTAATGATTGGGCAGTGACCAAAAGTATATAATAGCTATTGACTGACTTACAGTCAAATTATTTCAAGCAG
>VYZU01064633.1:0-15969 GCA_013401355.1 Ceyx cyanopectus | reverse complement strand
CTAATTACTCTGTTGAATTGTATAGCTCTGGTTGAAAGCCCATCCAAGTCAATGGAGAGTTTCTAATTGACTGGCCACATCTCAGGACCATGAAGAGTGCACAGGGCGCAGCCCTTAAGTGTAACTGGTTATGATTTGTATTTGTGGTTTTCTCCTTGATGGCCAAAACAGAGCCTAAGGAGAATACAGACACCTTGATCTGGTCTCCCACATGGGGCCAGCTGCTTCTAAAGACAGAAAGCCCTGCAGAAGCAAATGTAGACCTTCTCTTAGCAGATTTTTTTTTTTTTTTCCTTAGGCACACAGGTGAACCATCTCCATCATCTTGTTAATAGCATGTACACTTTCCACAGGACTCAGCTCCTGCAGGAGGTGAACTGGGACCACAGAAGCCTTTTGTCTCAGAAAGCCTAGACAGGACATGGCCCCACACAGGAGTAGGGAAACTAGGTAATAGTTGCCCCATGTCCCCAGCCTGTTCTGTGGCTTGGGAGAGCAAAATGAGGGACTACAGACATGGGCAGAGAGGAGTGGAGCCAGATATCTGGATAAAAAGCATAGGCAACCCCTCATCTGCTTAGTTTTCTGGCTAAGGACATCTCTTAGCTCAGAGGGGATGGGGGTCTCACACCTGAGGTCCCGACCCACAACCACAACACAGGCAACAAAACCCTCAGGGGAACAAGTTTGGATCCATGGCACTGCAGCTCAGGCTTGTCATTACTTGAAGCCAAACTAGCTTTAGATGCTAATCCAATGGACAATTTCCAGTTGTTATCAAAATCTATTGGACTCCTTAACCACGAGTCCCTGAGCTGATGTACCACCCCCTTCAGGTTCCAGTTCTCTGACTTGTTTGTTCAGAAATGATTTATTTGTCTAACAAATTAGAATAATATTAAAATTAACAAATGTAAAAATCACCCATGCACCATGCCTGATTTCTGAAGGGATGTGGCTGCCCGAGCAGATCCTTCCCCTGCAGAGAACCATTCCTCCAAATATCAGTGCCATTTCCAACCCCACCCCCGGGTTCCACTCCAGTTTCTCTCCATGCTGCAGGAGTGTGTGTGTGTATGATCACACCTGCTGAAAAATCTTTTTCCTAAGCACTTGGCTTCCCCTTGAGCCCCTGCAGGTGCTCAGCAGGGCTGAATAACCATGGGAGGCTGGATGCACTGTGATTCAGGGATGCTCCAGGTGGCCAAGACCTGTCCTAAATCCCAGCTCCCCTCCTGCACCACTATCAGTGTTGCAATTCCTGCCTGGCCATTTGGTGAGAAGAGACGTGATTAAAAGTCAAAGGAAAGATGATCGGTGATTTCCCTGCAACTTTGCAATTCACTGGAAGGATTTATTTATCTTGTCAAGAACAGAGAAGCTAAAGGCAGGGCCCCAGCCACCCTGCCTGAGGTGCTCATCTTGCCTTACACTAGACAGCTGGAAATTACTGGCTTCAAAGCTTGTTATCTTCAGCTCCTTTGACAGCAGGTAGAACACAATAGGCACCTCCAGAGGATGACTTGTATGTGCTATTCTTAGACACATGCCCCGGGATGAGATGAATCAGCCTGTGTGCTGCATATTTCCTCCCATGGGCACAAAGTGAGCATTGGGTGACACAGGTTCAGACTTGATAAGGTGGAGCTTTGAATTTAACCTAATTCACCTACAGACTTCCACACAGGAACTTCCATGAGGCCAGCACAAAAACTGATGTAATATAAAATGCTTCTCTCATGTGACTTGGAATTTCTCCTCTGCAATTGTCTCCTCCACATTCAAACACTCATTGAAAGGCCCAAAATAAGCAGTGTCCATTAGTTTAAGTCTAGGTGAATATTGGGCTTGACTTTAATTCAAGCCACTTTTTTTTTTCTCTACCAGTCCTGCCATTGCCCTGAGATTTAATGACATAATGGCTTCAAACTTCTCTGTGTTTGTGTATGTGCACATTAAGTATAATGTTTAAGGTTTCTAATACACAAGGGCAAAATTGGTTGAAATTGTAAGAAACATTAATTTGGTGGCTTGGGTCAAGACTGGGTTTTTCTAATATGATTCTACAGCTGTATCACTGCATAGCTGGAAATTAAACCTTTAAAAAGATGTTTAATACTATTTTTAAATTACTGAGAATTTGGTTAAAGGAGTCGGGAAATGAAACCTGAAATGCAAAGGGAATGAAAATCTTTGTAAGACTTAAAAAAAAACAACAACCAAGAAAAAAAAACAAACCAAAAACAAACCAAAGGAAAAAACAGGAGCAAAGAGCAAACAGAGAGATCTTAGTTTCTCCAAAAAAGGAGAAAAGAACCAATCCAGAGGTTCAGTCATAAAGACAGATATTAAAACTAAACCAATAGCATCTGGAAAACTTGCTCCGAGGACAAAGGATGGCCCAACTCTGCCTTGTGATTATCCCAAGCAGCAGCAGGATGTCCAAGCTGCCAGGCATGCCCCAGTGCTCCCAGATTTGCCTACAAGCTGTCAGGGCTGTGCCCAAGGCTGGTGGATACAGTTCCCCCTCAGGTGGTGAACGTACAGAGAGCACCTGTAAATCACAAAGAAAACAAAATATCACTGCTGTGGTCTCCACACACACACACTGGATGTGGCTCGGAGCTCAGCGTGTTCCTGCTGAAGGCCAAGACCAGGACCATTTGGGAGGTGAAGTGACTTCTCAGTTTAGAGAGATGCTTTGCACAGGGAGAGGCAGCACGGGCACAGACCTGGCTACCATGGGAGAAAGAAAGGAGCAGGCACAGAACATGTTCTTGACTTTGCTTGGTTCTGGTGGGTGCAACACCAGTGCAGGTAACTGGGGAGTGGGCAACGTGTGCCAGGGGGTCTGAGGCTCCACGCGTGAGGAAGGCTCATGGCAGCAGAAGGGAGTTCTGAGTCAAGTGAACTCACTGTTAATCCTCTTCTACACAGTGTTTGTGGCAGGAGGAAATCTTATGACTCCGGGGAGAAGTACATTGTGTAACTAAGTAATGGTGAACCCGAGCTGCATTGAACAGGGCTTGGCACGAGCACGACAGAGTGGGATACCCATCCCAAGAGAGCATGAGAGAGACCATCTCAGTGCATCGCCCGCCCGCTCCGAGTCCTTAAAAGCCCTGGTGTGGCCTTGGGAGAGGAGCTCAAGCAGACAAGGGCTGGGGGGGGAAGCACCCCATAACCCTAAGAAATCAGATCACTGTGCAGGGCTTCCCTGGGCTTGTTATTGAACACTGCATAATGTCCCTTGCTGTGCACAGAGCTTTGAAACCCGCAGGATCAAAGCTGTATAGAGACACTATGGATGTGCCCAGACAAATTTAAAAGCTTTTACAATTACAGCAGGAAGCACAAAGCCAGACTTGGGGCTCCTCTTGCTGTTCCACCATGACATCTAGTGGCACTGTGCAGCTCTACTGCTGAGCACAGGTCTGTGCTGCTGGTTTAGGGCCTAGTCCTGCACTCCTCTCCATACATACTCTTCATACATTTATGAATGTATGCCACAGATGCTGAAAACAGAGAAAAAGGGATCACGGGTTGAAAAGAGATTTAAGACAGCTTTGAGTGAAAGGAGAAGAGAGAATGATCTGGGTCACAGCGGTGCCCAGTTGAAGGCTGATCTTCCAAGTCTCCAAGGTCTGAATTTCATAGAATGGCAGGGGTTGGAAGGGATTTCCAGAGGGAGATCATCGAGTCCGACCCCCCTGCCAGAGCAGGATCACGCAGGACAGGCCACACAGACACAGATCCAGGTGGGTCTTGAAAGTTTCTCGAGAAGGAGCCTAGAATCTAGAATTTGCAGTTTCCCCAGAGAAAAATCTCATCTGCAAACCATTCTCTACACTCAATTGTTTCTCATACAGTTGGTTGTGTCTTTTCCTCAGCCTGTTACAGTGTTGAGATCAACAGCATGTGATCTGGTGTTAGGGACATGGCACTGAGCCACTGCATAGCCTCGGTCACATTAGTTAAAAATGTCACCGCTGTTTGTGCGTCTCTCTCCCTCCCTCCTGCAGGTAGGTCTGCGGGGATGCTGGGCAGAAAGGTCTAGCCTCTGGGCCTCAGCCCTCTCCCAGATGGTTAAAAGGAAAATTATCGCAATCACAGAAAGATTATTTTGAAGCTTTATTTATATTGGTAACTTAAACTGGGCAGTAAATGCTGCAGGGATAGTCTTCAACTGATTGCCATGGGTGCCATAGCAGGAACACTGCGGTTCAAAGCAGCGGGAAATCAAGTCCTAAATTAACAGGTAGGTTCAAAATAATGTTGCTAATAAGAAAAGTAAGCAATAAAAGGGAGGTAATGACAAACAAAAAAACCCCAACAAAACAAACAACAAAAAAAAAACAGCTTAGTGCAACTTTTTCATTGGTGGCAGACAGTGGTGCCAAAACAGAAACCCCGTAGTTAAAAAAAAAGAGCTCCCAACACATGCTGCAGTGATTTGATTAAGAGCGTGAGCAACACGCCAGAGAGGGAAGGGCTGGGAATCGGAGGTGCCAGGGCTGGGGGTGCCCGGGGAAAACCCCGTCGGGATCCGCTCCCAGCCCAGGGCTTTTGAACGCGTTCCCAGGGTGTCCTTCGGCTGAAAGGAGCCGAGCTGCGGCGACCCAGCCGGGTAAAAACGCCCCGCAGAGGACGAAGCCGCTCTGATGTGCTTTTGCCCAGCAGGAGTTTGAATCGCAGCTTCTTCCCTCTCCCCCGGCGCCGTCTCCCCTCCCGCCTCGGCACGGGACTCTGCTGTTCGCTGGTCAGGGCGGTGGGCGAGGGTGAAAAGAGATCAGTAGGGGAAATGCCACCGTTTGGGTTTTCACCCAGCTCGCGTCGCCCCAGCGCTGGGGACTCGGGTCCCGTCCAGGCTGTTTTGCCCTCGGACAGGGCAGCGTCCGCAGCACCCCCTTGCGCGGCCCCGCCGCCCGCCCCGACTCCGGCCACAAGATGGCGGCGGCCGGCAGAGCGCCCGCCGGAGCGAAGCGCCGGGGCGGCGGGCGGAGGACTGGTCAGGGTCCGGCGGCGCGGCGCTGAAAAGACCGCCCGGCCGCCGTCCCTTCGCTGCCTCCGTCGTCAAGGGCTCCGGCGGCTCCGCCGCGGCGGGGCTGGACTGCAGCGCCGGCCGCGGCCGGCCCGAGCCGGGCAGGCGGGGGGGGCCCTGCCTGGCATCTGCCGGCCCCGAGCCGCGGCATCGACGATGAGCGGCACGGCGGAGGCGCGGGAGCTGGAGGAGCGTCTGCGGGAGGCGGCGGCTCTGGGGGACGTGGAGGAGGTGCGGCGACTGCTGGGCGAAGGGGCGGACATCAACTCCCGCAATGAGATCAACGGCTGGTGAGGGGTGCCGGGGGCGGCAGGGCCGGGCCGGGGGCGGCCGGGAGTAGGTGCGTCCTCCCGGGTGGGTCGGTTCCCGGAGGTAGGCCCCGCGTTCGGGGCTGCTGTCGGCCTTGCTCCCTCCTGGGACAGCTGGCGCTGCCCTTGCCTTGCATGGGGTGTTCGGGCAGATAAGGATTGAACTCGGGGTGCCTCACAAGGGTCCGGGCATCCCGTTTTTTGCTTTGAGGACGCAGCTCTTCTGTTCCTTAGTTTTGCCTATTGACAAAAAAAGGAACTGCTAATCTCAGGAGGCTTTGAGATTTACTGCTAAAGAGGATCATAATAAAAGGAGGCCACCCTCCCTCCACCTGTCACTATGTGTTTGCTGGAGGATCTCCTCTGGAGTTGCTTATGTCCTCTAGTCAGGACAGCAGTAGAGTTGCTCTTTATGCTGCAGCAAGGCAAAGGAGCATCCTGCCCTGCAGAACTTTGTAATAGTTAACTTTCAAAAAGTGATGCAGTGAAGGAAACTTTATTCCCAGCTGTTTTCACTCTACCTGCAGCCCAGAGGAATTAGGACAGGAACATGAGCAGCTGGGGCTGAGGATGCCGACAACCCCTCTGTTTCCTTCCCAGGACCTGTCTGCACTGGGCCTGTAAGCGGAACCATGCTCCAGTGGTGTCCTGTCTGTTGGGTGCTGGTGCTGATAAGCAGATCCTCACTGCTAAAGGAGAGCTGCCTGCACAGTTAACTTCAAAACCAGACATCCGGAAGATGTTGGGAGGTACTGTACCCATCTTAAAAGCCACCTGGAGTTCTTGGTCTAAAGACTAAAGCGTTCTTAGTGTGTTTATCTGAGGCAGTAGATTGGTAACATTTGTGCAGGACTCTTGTATCTCATTAGATAGTTGATTTATCATTGTGGCTTATACTTGGGCAAAAGACATGGGGATTTCAGGTAGGAAGGCCTTTTATTCTGAGCTGTGTCATTGGGAGATTGAAAAGCTGTACTCTTCAGAGGCTGTGTTGCTGCAGTTCTGTTTGTTCTCATTAGCATGCAGACTGCAGATGGATGCTTGCACAATTGTGCAATTTGACCGTTGTCTGACCATAAGAAATCTTACAAATCCACTCAAAACAACTGCAGCCTTTCAGAAGTTACAGCTTCCAAGCATTTTTTTTTATATTGTGACTTGCTATATTATTACTTTTTGCCTCATATTCTGTCTTCTTGCCCATTTCACATGCACAGCCAACCTGGTTAGACATACGTCACTCCTGAGCGCTGCCAGTGCCTGTTCTCATCAGTATCTAGCTGCTGTGCTCCAGATGAAAATTGTTAAGTGCTTCACCTTTGGAAATGTTGATGGTCTATCTGTCTTCTGCTAATTGCACTGAAATTGCTCTCTACAACAACAGGCTTTTACATCAGCAGTGCACGGTTACCTTAAATGATGTTGCAGCTAGATTATGACTAAGGTTACAAAGTCACAACTGCAGGAATGGCGTGTTCTCTGCAGGAGTATTTTTGTTTCCTTTTAGGCAAGGTGCTCAGCCCTTGGCAGTAGTTCATGGCAAATTAGTTGTGCTCTTGTTTTTTTCCCCGCTTTGCTTTCAAAAAACCACAATACAGGGTAGACAGGTATAGATTTTTCTTTCCTTTTACAGCTACTTGCCTCCCAGGAGTTACATGCTTAGGATATATTGTTATCATCCTTTGATTATCTCAGAATGTGATGAAGTTTTAAGACACAACAGGAAAATTATATTCAAAATGAGGAAGATCTATCTAATAACATGGTGGATTTTTTTTTTCTCTCTCCATCCCCTACCCTCCATTTTTTACCTGTGTTAATAAGAGGAAGAAACAGAATGTGAAGAATTGGATTTAAATTTGCCAGTGGTTGCAAACTACTTGGCTAGCCCACCCCTCCCCTACATTTACACTGGAGACAGCACTCCAGACAGCTTGGGTGAGGACCAGAACGAAAGTGCTTCCATCTCTTCTGCATCCCAGTGTGAAATAAGCCCTGGTTCCTCCTCCCCCCAGGCCAACAGTGCACGCACACCTACGTCATGCCAGAGTGAAGAGGAGTTCCCTGCACTGGATGCTGCAGAACCACCACCTGCCCTGGCAGCAGCTATCAGAGCACCAGAGCTCATGGAGCCTGGAGCCCCTGACAGCCCTGAAGCTCCTGACAGCCCCAAAGCACTCAACGGCCCCGGAGCCCCCATCAGCTCCAGAACCCCTGACAGCCCCGGAGCCCCCAACAGCCCTGAAGCACTCAACAGCCCCGGAGCCCCCAACAGCCCCAAAGCACTCAACAGCCCCACGCACCATCCACCCACGCCGCATGGCCTGGCTCTGTTCTCACCGACAGCACCCAAAGGGGCTGTGCCTCTGCAGACTGACAGCTCACCCACAGGTCCCACACCAGCGTTCCAGCCGTTTTTCTTTAGTGGAACTTTCCCATATAACATGCAAGGTAATTAAGTGTAATTTCCCAGCCTTCTATTGTATTCTATTCCATAGTTTTGTTACTTATGAAGGTAAAGAATTGTTGCACTTCCAGGCTTGTGAAATAGAGGCAGAGATGTTGAAATCTTTGGCTAAAGGACCAGAGCTCTTTTAATTTCTGCTCTTCAAAGTAAAGTAACTGTTATGCTGCATTTTAAACATGGCATAATACTTTATAAACCAATGGAAAGATCAGCCCAAGCAACACAAAACCTCACTATTTGCACTCTATTAAATAGCATCAAATGCATCTCTGGTGATTTGGGAACAAGTTGACTTTGTGACTGGATGGATCAGATTCTTAACTCTGTAAACATGGCTCCACTGGGTAGTTCTTGCTGTTCAAATGGAAACTTCTATTAACTGCACAGTATTTCTCAGTGTGACAGTAAGTATTGTATTATAAAAGCTGAATTCAGAAGACAATGGTAAACACTTCAGTGTTGGGTTTGGGTTAGTTTGTTTTTTTTTGAGGAAAAGCTTTTATTTTTTTTCCCACTAGAACTTGTGCTTAAGGTGAGAGTCCAGAACGTCAGAGACAGTGACTTCATTGAAATTGAACTGGACAGACAAGAACTGACCTATCGAGATCTGCTCCGAGTGAGCTGCTGTGAGTTGGGTGTTAATCCAGAACATGTAGAGAAGATCAGAAAATTACCTAATACACTGGTAAGAAAGGTAAGAATTGGAGATTAATTTGACTTTGCACTTTGCAGGTGTCAGAAAAGGTCTTTCTCTAAAGAACTGGCAAAGCACAGCCTTGTGTTAAAAAACTAAAACTGACTAAAGCTCACGAACGCAAAAGGATGGTGGACTTTTCTTAAAACTTCATCCTGACACTCAAAAATATTCTTGTCAAAACAGACAGAGCATTTCAGCTCCTAAAGTGTATGAAACTGTTACAGCTTGACTTAAAAAAAAACAACTCAGAAAGTGCATTAGTGCTTTTAACATAATTGCCAGGTACTGCTTCACCATTTGCTTGCCTAAAAAGAACAAATAGCAAGGGGAAAAAACCAGCAAAAATAGGCATGTGAGTCATTTAAAAATACGCTGCTAACAAGCGAATGTGCTCTTCTGTAAGTTCTGGAGGTCCATAAATGAAATGTCTTTAGTCACAACTCCTCGTTAAGTGACAGGCACACAGTGAAATCAGGACTTTCAAGGAGAAAAAAACCCCATCTGGTTCAAGGATTTAAAAATCCCAGTATGCTTTCAAAGTGTGCACCAGTGGAACTTTATTCCTGTCATTGGGTGCAACCTCCCTGGAATTTTAGTTTTTACTTCTTTAGCTGTTACTGGAAACAGTAATAACCAGACACATTCAGAAGTAACACATAGTTCTGTCTGTTAAAAGGACAAGGACGTTGCCAGGCTTCAGGACTTCCAAGAGCTGGAGCTGGTCCTTGTGAAAAGAGACAGCTCTCCCTTCCGAACCGCGGCCTCGTCTCTGAGCGGCAGCCCCTGCTACAACAGCCGAGCGTCAAAGCTGACCTACTGACTGCAGCTGCCCCTGCAGCATCACAGCCTGGTAACTCTGCTGCTGCCTTCCAAAGGCAGGGAATTACATTGTGTAAAACCTTAAGTTATTGTTAGGGTTACTATTTTAACTAATAGTTTATCTTTTATATTTAATATCCCCTTTGCTTTTATTTTTTTACTTGATACTGTATTCAGATAAGGGATACCTCATTTGTAAAACAAATACTTCCAGTGTATTTCAATTAAGTTTCTTGGTTGTACTAGGCAACAGAGGGCAGGAAAGACTGAATTATTGAGATGAAAAGTATGTATGTTGAGTACTCCCACTCTTTGACCAAGTAAGAAATTGTGTGTATATACATATATATTTTTTAAATTTCCTGATTAAGTTAAATGCTAGATGGTATTTGGCACACAATGAACAACTGCTCTTTAAAAATGTAAAACTTGAGTTGTTAAATCTCTTGCCCCTTCACAAAGACTTACCAAGATGTGTTGTCTTGCCTGCTGGGGATAGAAATATTTCATGCTCTAAAGTGAAAAGAGAAAAACTTTTCACTGGGCTGAAAATTGAGTGAAGTATGAATGTCTGCACTTAAATGTTTGTTTCCTTCCTTAAGTGTCGTCCCTCAACCACATATAGAAACCTCTCTCAATTAAGGAGCAGTTAAGTCACAATGCAAGTAAAAGTGCCCTTTAAAAACCCCTTCTATTTGGGGAGCTAGGGAGTAGAGCATAAACCTGTTGTCTGTGGTTTTATTTTCCCATCGATGAGAGAAAACACCAAACATCAGGATTGTATAAAGTCAGGTGCCTCCTCTATGGCCCACCCTCACAGCCCAGCTACAGGAGTGTGGTCAGTTCCTGCTGTGTGAGGAGCAGAGAAGCACAATAGTAGTTTCAAAAGTATCACAACAGACCATGCTCCTCATCAGCCCCCTAAACTGGAAACATTAGTGAAGAACTAACCTGCAACTGTACATGTTGCACAGTCTGTTACCACTTTTACACCATGTCCAAAGTTTTAGCCAGATGAGCATGAAAAGGGCCGAATGCCTCCAGGTGCTTTCAACTGGATTTTTCTGGGGAAAAAAAAATCCAACTGGTTAAGCTACAGACTGCTTAACTTACATATAAGCAAGTCAGTTATGAAAAACATCCATCTGTGGCTTTATGAATGGCAAAAGTCATCATTAAAACACAACTTGAAGCTACTCTTAGTCCAAACAAAGAATTTAAGTCGCAGCATTGTGGGAGTATTAATAGCCTGAAGATTCTCCTGTTAATGTGGTAATCTGCAAAGTTACACTGGAGGAGGCTTTGTTTTCTTTTGTACCAGAAACTAAGATGATGACCATCACACCAAACACCTTAACTGGGTGCTGGGGTTGATGGAGGAGAAAGGCACGTATTTTCCCTGGACATGAGTTATTTTTTTTCCAGTAGTATTGATTTTCCTTCCATCTCTCTCTATTAAGCTGCACTAGAGTAGAGTTTAAGTGCAGCTGATGCAGTCTGTTGCAAGCTGGAGTGTGCTGCTGACACTCAGACAATAAATACCATCAACATGTTGGGGTAGGAGCAGCACAGCTGCCTTGGCTCCCCACAGAACAGCTGCTCTGTCCCCACAGGGGATCCTTCTCCAAGCCAGGTCATTGACCATGGCAGCACACACACACTGCTGCCAGCAGCAGAGATGCCCGACTCTGGGTTCAGGATTTCACAAAGTTATTTATGCTTAAAATTCTTGATAAGTGCATTCAAAGTAATTACCATTCTTTTCCCTCTTGCTTCATATACATCCTATCAGGTAAACACTGGTAATTGCCCATTCCCAGTCCTGGCCCTTCCCTCTCCAGGACCTGGGCTACTTTAAACCCCAATTGAACTCTTGGCAAGCTCAAACCTGAGACACACTATGAAGCAAATTTTCCCAACTATGGCTCCCACTTTGTTTTTTCTTGTAGGATAGGAGTTTATTTTAACAACTGTGTATTTCTCTTTTCAGCACAGCTTAGAGGCTAGTTCAGAGTATATGCAATAACCATTTAAAAACCAGTAGTAGTTAAATGGCAAATTAAGAGTATCTAATTTCAGTTCCTTTGTTTAGGAGATCAGTGTAAGGACTGCCTCCACTAATTACTGAACATTGAGCTATAGGAGCAGCTGGTTTAAAAAACAAAACTTTCTTTGCTCTACTTTCCAAGACTAACTGCTAATGTGGTGAGACTAAACCTTTAATCATCATCTGACTGTAATAATAACAATAAGTCTATGCATTCAGAGAAATATTTTTGTACGTTTTATGCAGTTTGATAAAATCTAAGGCACACTAGTTAACTGTTTTTGGTTGGGTTTTCTTTTTCTTTGAACAATGAACCGTTGCTATGACAACTAAAACTAAGTTTACAAAACTTAACTGTTCTTCCAAGGACAACTTTTGTTTGCACTACAAACTTGTACTGAACTTACATTGCTACTCTTCACTTATATTAAAGTATCAGTTGTTTGAAGTATCCAGATCTCTTCCTTTTTCAGGGCGTCTGGGGGGATGACACATGGCTCTCTAGAGTGGGCAGGATGCTCTTAAAATTTTAACATGACCTCAAAAACTCAGGGGCCAGTACATTTTTATCATCTAATAAAGTGTCAGGCTGTAAAAGCCATCATGGAGAAAGCAGGTAGGAGGTGTTTACTTAAATCTACTTGCTTTTGTCTTAGTGTTCCTAGAAAATCTGAGATTATATTTATCTTGGGCTCAAGCTCTCAAGACAGTTTTCACACAGATGAGACAGTCTCATTTGAAGGCAGTTACTCAAAGAGACCACATTTCCTATGCTCTGAAAGACAGAATTTTTCCTTCATCTTCAACACATCAGAGACATGTCCTATCAGACATGTCAGAATCTCAATCCACATCCAGTTTACTACAAGGCACTTCATTTTATCATTTGGGCCTGTGCAAAACCTTTTAAGGAAGGGAAAATGCTAATAATATCACTTGCAATGGAATGTGCAAGGCATCAGGCATGTCTCTTTTCCCCTCATCTGTCTAACATGCAGACTGCACGTGCTTACCAACTGCATACATACAACTTCCATCAACTGCATAGTTGTTAGATAATATTCCAAACATACTACTGTGCAAATTTAAAGGAGACTGATGGCTGATCTCAGCAGTGGTCTTTCTGATAATGCTGTAGACATCCAACTGCTTTATAAAGTCTTAAAGGTCTACATTTTTACCATGAGATTTCTGTAATTTCTTAACAACTACCACGAAAGTTGCACTTTTTAGTGGGGACAGAACACAACACTTGTCAAAGTGCTGAAAGAGGAAGCTTAAAACAGTAACTGATGGCACCAAAAATCCAAACCCCAAGCCCACAAACACCACAGAATAACTAAGCATCCAAATTAATGGACTAAGCTTGAAGACATGAGTAGGTTTATTAGGAAAGAAACTTAATAGTAAACGTTCAATGACAGAGACAATCAAGTTTGTAACAGAAATTCAAAGATACTTTATTTCCATTTCTTGTATATCAAGAAGCTAGGAATAGCTTAGTTGTAAAAATGGGATTTGTTTTAGTTCGAGTCACACAAATACTAAACATTTATTCTTGTGTTTTAAAGTCCAAGAATGAAAACTTGCAATTAAACACTGAGCAAGCCATGTGTTCAGGTTATGTTGGTTTCTTATCTTAAAAAGTCTTAAAGAAAAAAAAAAAAGGATACAGGACTTAATATTCTCAGTAGCATATGTGCTGTTATCAACACATCTTTCTGAACTCTGGCAGGAAACACCAGTCCTGAATTAAGTTTTATAAAAAAAAAAATAAAATTCTAACTCAACTTTATAATTTTCTACGCCACTACAGCTTTCTTTCACCTCATTTTAAAGCAGATCTTCAGTTTAAGCTGTCTTCCACTGTCTTCGCAGACTCTTCACGTAGTAGTCCTATAATGTAAAATTTTGGGAAAACAGACAATTAGACAGCATTAAGAGTATTTTCTTTATCATTCCTACATAGTGGCCCAGTTGTTAGCTGTCATCTTAACTCTACAAAAATGTCAACATTGCACATGACTGGCTTTAGAAGCAATAATGTAGCATTAATGGTTTAATAACCAACATTAAGTGTTTCAGAGTTCCTATCGTAAGTAATGAAACTACAGTAACAAATTATATTGCAAGAAGCTCATTTATCAGCTGTACTCTCCATTGTTAGTCCCTTATTTCAGGAATACAACTAAAGACCTTTTCCAAGAGTAAGAAAGCTACATCAAGAGTGGGGAAAAAACTTGCAAGTTTTCCTTTTAATACAGTATTTGCATTTCCCATTGTTTAGCTGCTCATTTCCACAAAGTTTTTCAGCAAACATTCCTGCCATGAACATGGTAAACATCTGGTGCCATCTGTCTTTGCATTTACATTTGCCTTAGAACTCTGTTATCAGCCATTCCACTTCTCTGTACTACGGCTGACTGCAAAGTCTCCTACACAGTAGGAAATATTAAACACATACCTCTTAAAGACTTGATTTGCATTGAAAGTAACAAGGCGATTATTATGTAGTGTTTATTGCATTTTAAACTCTTTAAAGATATCTAATTCTGGGCAGCACTGCATCCCTACATACAGTTGAAAGAAAATTCCATTCTGTTAACATCAGGTTTACAGTATTCACACAATACACAAAAAGTCCTTTTCACTATCTTGAAAATCAAAAACACAACAGTAAGCTTAAAGATTACAGGCAACAGCATTCAAACATGGATGTGGGTAGAGAAAGGAGTACCTGGCATGAGTACCTGCTTAGTTTGACTGAATCCTTGATTTTTAATTTGGCTTTTCATGGGCCGCTCACAACACCAACGCTGTGTGAGGTATGGTAGTCAGCTGCAATAATTCATAAACCCTACACTTCCATCAATCCAATGCTACTGGCTCTCGAGTTACAGAACAAACTGCATTAGAATGCAAGGCAATAAAGCAAAAAAAAACTAGAAACATCCTTGACAAAGAAATACTAGCAGTTTATATGAAAACAAAGTAGTCCAACATGTGCCTCAAATATTAAGTATTAAAGCAAAAGTTTCTGCTGATGTACCAACACAATATGGACTTAAATACAAAAACAGTTCAACTTTAAAAAAAAAAAAACAAAAAACAAATTCCCTAAAAATAAAAAAAGTATAATTAATTTCTCTATGGTGACTATATTACAAATATGTCTCAAAGAGGCACACTAATGGGGGGCACGAGTCTGCTACAAAATAGCCGAGACAAAACAATGTACCTCAAAATGTTTTGCAGGACTACACTGTCTTTTCCTTCAGAAGGTGCTTTAGTATGTCTTCTTACTTGGCTTAGTTCCATCTTCATCTGTGCATACTTACGCTGCACTGTTAAACAGTAACAAAAAGCCCTAATCAAAGTTTGAAATAATGCACTTACCTCTGTCTGATCTGAGGTCATATCAGATCAGTTTTAATTGGACTGAGTGTCACCTTCAGATTTAATGTCTTCACTGGTCCCATTGACCTCATTCTTAGTATCACTCTCCTTCGAGTCTGTATTTGTGTCTTCACTCTGTTTTTCTCGACTATTGGACTTCATACTACTTTTTTTATCATCAGATCCCCTCTTTTCTGCCATGAAAGAAGACATTGACCATGGATTTCAAAGTAAAAACAAACAATGCACATGTGAGAAATACACTGCATACAAACTGGATAATTGCTTTCTATAGCAAAAACAGTAATACTCAAAGTCACAGAAATAGGCTTCAGACTACCATGCTGGAATGGAAAGGGTACAAAAAAAGGTCAAAGGGGTCAGTAGAGGGTGGGGAGAAGAAGAGAAAGAACAGACTTCCTAACAGAGGCAGCTGCTCAGCTGTCTGCTGAACATGGGGAAAGACACAGTCAGGAAGTCAGGCAAACGTGTCATTATGGTGCCTGGCTTCCTTACTTATCCTGGGACCTTTGTCCCCAAGTGTTAATTTATGATGTGTATAGCCTTCTTTGGTTTACTATTCTCATTAAGTGTAGTTCTTGAAGAAAGAAGAAAAGAGTGATGGGACAACACATCAGTGCATCATCAAATAAATCACTACTAGTGATCCCAAAGAATGGAATAGTTGGGTTAACGAACAGTTAAGCACCACTAGCTCTGAAGGTGGGGCTCAAAGTGACAATCAGAATTTACTGTACAGGGTGTCACAGAAGCTGCATGCTTGTCAGCATTATGAATTACCAATTTTATCAAAACAGCAGTGGTTTATAATCCACTCATTAAAAAGGCTTGGGGACACAGTTTGGAAGATACATAAAAAACACTATTTGCCAAGGGCAGAGGAACAGCACTATGGGAAGGACCCAACAACTTCATCATGAGTTGGAAAGGAGACTGAAGAGTTTGCTACATTGCTGAAAATCTCATCTTTTCCTCAATAGTCATCAAAGAAGGAAGCCAGAAGTAAAAGTATTTCCATGGGAAGAAAAACATTCAGTATTAGAGCTGCATGCCTCATTCGTAAATTAAGTATTTTCAAATGTAATAAAAATATCAATTATTTCTGTATTATTTCACACCATAATATTCAACCTTTGATCAGTAAAGACACTTTGGAGAGGAAAAAAAAAGTAA